>CM048818.1:24561878-24731619 GCA_026586065.1 Dioscorea zingiberensis | reverse complement strand
AACACTCTCCATAATCATCTAATACATTAGTTTAGGAAATCTAGTATCCTTTCCCTGAAGAATTCAACCTGGTACTCACTGGTTTTATTACTAGTTACAATGTATGCTTGCGTACGGAGGCTTGAGTGGTCGCACTCATAGCTGACGGTCAACGCTTCTTTCATGTTGGTTTAGTCTTCGCTGATGTTGCACCTTTGGTTTGTAGTTGTCTTCTATGAGGATCTTGTGTGTGCAAAATGAAGGGTTGATTCCCCAAATGTCAGCTATCTTCCAAGCTATTGTTCTTTTGTGCCTTCTCAACATTTCTAGCAATTTCTCCTTCTGTTCTATTTCTACCTCAAAGCTATGATAACTGGGAGTTTTTCATTTGGCTCCAAATTAGCTTAATCAAGATGTGCTGGAAGTTGCTTTAATTCCAAGTTCGGGAGCTCCTCAATGGATGGCTATATTTTCACCTAGGTCTCCTTATCAAGAGTTTCACTTTGGTAGTTTTCCTATGATGCTTCATATGAACATTCCCCTCGTTCTACCTCGCTGTCTGATAGGGCTTCTTGTTCCCATAAATCTGTAGATACGACCATGGCCTCAACAAGAGGTGTTTGGTTCAAGCATGAATACATGAAGAGGTCTGAATTCTTCTCAAATGTACGCAGCTCTTCAGCTCTTTTTCTAAGTCAAATTCCTTGACGTCCTTGAACTCTCCTAAGCTCATTTTGTTGCGGTAAATATAGTACCCAAGAAGGTCCTCAAGTGATGGTTGTTCATAATATGGCAACTCATGTTGATAGGATCCGCTGTCCCCTTTAAAAGGAAACATAATTAACCAAAGTGAGAGTGTTCAAGTAAACTAGAGGTAAAATAAGAAAAGCAACTGCTTAAAATGGATAGAATAATAATGTTCCTAGAATGCCGATCCCCGGTAACGACGCCAAAAAAATGATGTGCTGCTAGCCCGCATGTGCATGGGGTCGCTCAAGTAGTAAAGTACCCTGAGGGTAGGGTAGTCGAATCTACAGGGACCGGTACTAGTAGTAACTAGAACTCTATTATTGATACACATTCAATTAACCATATTTTTATACTATTTTTAATTCTCATTCTGCATGCAATCTGAAGATATTATAGGTGACCGATACTGATTTTATGTTGATTTTCACTTATAGGGCATTTCAAGGGCTCGAGCACAAAAAGGAAGAAATCTGGCATCGATCAAGGCTAAAAACAAAGGACAGAAGAAGTTACATGGGCTCGCGCAAGCACGAGCCCTGGTATAACGCAGAAGGACCCCACGCGAAAGCACGCGAGTGCAGCGACACCGTGGATTGACTTTCTCAGGCGCGCACAAGCACACACCCGCATGGAGGTGGTCGTAAGATCTCATCTGAGGAAAGTGCCTACACGCGCCTGTACATAAAGGACTGGTGGATCTAATCTGAAGCACATGCCCACGTACGCCCGCGCTGATGCTCGTGTAAAGTGTGATCTAATCCAAGTTTATATGAATTTAAAAGATTACGATTGGAGATCATGTGGACGATAGACAAAGCCTAGTATTACGAGATTATTAGGGTTTTTGGAGGAACGGCCCCTGTATACTTTCTTCATATTATCATGTGATGGTTAGGCGATCCGATAGCTCTTGAAAAGGAGCTTATTTTAGTAAATATATGTTAAATGAATCTAGAGACAAAATGCGCTTATCGAATGTGTATTCAAGTATTTGTGCTCTTAATGTCGCCAAGTGACCATATAATGATAATCTTGCATGTTTATTAGTGATGTACACCCGCTGGAGTGAGACAAGTACTAAATTAGTGGAAATTATATGCAAATGTAAAAAAAGTAAGGAAGAGGTCCACATCGCGATAAGTCATGAAGAAGACATCACGATGTCAAATTTAGCCAGAGTCAAATTCTCGGAAGAAATCGATCGCTGGATAAAATGGTGATGTATACATCGCCATGTCAAAGCTCATGGAGATGTCGTCAACCGCGGTACATTACCTATTGTCAAAAGTGCAAGCATCGCTGGCGTCATCAAGAACAGAGAGCGCTTACGCAGCTGGATAAATCGATCAGCGATAAAGTTATTTTCATACATCGCGGATGTCATGTTTCTAAATGATCCGTAATCCATCGGACATCGCTGATGTTACTTTAAGCCATCACGATGTCAAGGGCTTCCAAACTATATAAGCAAGTGTGTCCCAAATCCAGGGTTAAAGGAGAGGAGATCAGCGGCCGGGCTTACTACAACCGGTCCTAGAGGCGCATTTTCAGCCCTTTTGAGTCGGGAGAGGAGCTCATCTACTTAGGGGAACTTCCCAACTCTTAGCTTTTGTTGTTTAGGAACTCTTTCTAGTAGTATGTAGATGTTTGTATGGGATGCTATTCTTGCAATTGTCTCTCTCATTTGTAATGGTAACTTAAGCACAATATCTAGGGTTGTAAGCATGAGTGCTATGACTTAAAACCTATATTATCTTTGGATTTGCTTTGCTAGCTTGTATGTGGATGTGCCTTTGACTCTAGTCTTTATTTTCCTCAATCGCCGAGAGATCGGAGTTTCATTAACTCCATGCACTACAGATCTAGGTATGAGAGTAGACTAGAAGATTAGAGAGGACTCAGAGTGACACCAATTTGACCTATTACTGAGAGAGATCGTGGTAGGCAATTCCTGGTAGTGGTAGGGTGTTGTCCTATAAATGCATCACAAGGCACTATAGAAAATATGGGTTTACGATGCATGATCCTTAGAAATAAGGGACATGTAAAAGATGCACCCTGAGTGCAGGGAAGCACATACCCCGACACACATACACCCACATCCGCATACAAATTAGCTTAGCTATTCAAGGAGAAAACCCTACTAAGTCTACAGCATATCATGCAACCTCTAGGTCACATCCCATCGAGAATCTCCAACCCCCTTTTACCTTTGGTATATATGACAAATCACTCACAACCAATCCAACCATTTACACACACACACAATCTTCTCACACACATATTTCATACTTTGACTGATAATTAGAAAGAATTCATCTCTCGCCTCACTTTGGATTTCAATCTCGGTATTTACCGGTATATTACTTACGGCCCGCACGACGCTTGTGTGCGTATGGAGGCCCGGAAAGTGCTTGCACTTCCCAAGGTTTATGGTCAACATGATCTGAAGGGAAGCTTCATGTCTTGCACATCCTTAAGCGGCACCACCAACAATGGAGGGAAATACTTTGGTCATTATGTTTGTTTTTCTTCTCTTTTACTCTTATTTTTTGATGTGTGTTCCCCTTTTAATAGGGAACTAATTTGTTAGATGTGCTTGGGCATGTTGGAATGATAAGCAGTATAATCAATTTGACTATATTTTTATACCACATTCTTGTACACCCTTTGGAGTGCGATTTCTCGGAGTAATTTCTTCCCATTGGTAATTTGCCTAATTAGAGCTTTGAGATCAAAATGGAATGTAATGCATACACAAATCAAAGCAAAAGCTCCACTTTACTTGCTTGAAGCCGCAGTGGGCTAGCTAGCATGCCAGATGCGTACCCTATATGGAAGCTGTAGAAGCAGGACAGCAACTCCTATGCTCGCGCACGCGCTAATTGCAAGAAGAAAGATCCTCGAGGGCACACCCCAGCTTTTACAGTAGGAAGCCACATCACGGCCCAAAGCATGCGCTCAGTATCACCAACCGCGAAGGGCCTCTGAGATGGGGCATGAAGTGGCGTCAGTGCAGACCCAGAATGACAAATTGCACTGTACAGACCGCTGCACTCTGGACTGACTAAATTGTTTAACCGATTTGAATCTAAATTGAGCTCGATTTGGATACCATTAATGTAAATCGAATCTGGGAACACTATAAATAGAAAAAATTTTAGGTGTTTGAGAGGGGGCTTTCTGGAATTTGGAAAATAATGCAATCTCTCTTGGAAGGTTCCCATCGCTTCCTCCACCTTGGAGATTAGGGCATCATTGATCGACCTTGGGTGTAGTAAAGAAGGTGACTTAAGAAGCTGCCAAAGGGCATGCTTTCCACATTCACCGCCAAATCCGGCCCTCGCTAGCAATGCAGAGAGGGAAGCGGGTAATGTATACTCTCGCTATGTTGTATTTCTTTCTCATAGAATCGTGAGCATGTTGGATTTGGTGGAGTTCCCCATTGATGGGGAAACTAACTTGTTAGATATTTGGGCAATGATGAAGCTCGTCAGGAGTTTATGTTTAACTTTGCTTTGTATATATTTCCTATACTTGAATGAATGTTTCTATGTTTTGAGAACCTATTGGATGTATTGTGTGGTATGTGTGTGATTAGTTTCTTACTGCTATGCACAGCCTCTAAGTGTCAAATCTAGATCTAGAAGAGGTGTAGACAATTAACCTCCTTTCCCTCTATATACATATAGATTTACTTTTTAATAGGTGGGGATTGTAAATAGAGGCGTAGAGATCGGGCAAGTTTAGGTGAGAGACTCCTTTAGGATTTATTATTTCCACAACTCTTCCAAGATGTGTGCTCCCTAGGAACATTAATGAGAGAATGCATGAAATTAGGTTAGTGAAATCCTCGCATACTCAACATGTGAGGGGTGTGAAAAGCATTGTAGGAGTTCTTGGATCCATAAATCTAAATTCATTAATTAGAAATCCCTACTTACCCTAATTCTATATGAAATATCACGAGGAGGATTCATTACTTTCGAGTATCTCCCCTTTTTATTGGATTGTCCTTACTACTCTCATCAACCTTTAACTTCAAGCCATCTTTTAATTTTGGTAAATTAGATTAGGAATTCAACATACCTTTTGATTGACTAGGTAGCGCATACAAGCTTTTAGGATTAGGTGATGTAGGTTCTTTGTGGAGTTCGACATCCAACTTTCATAGTATACTCTACTACTACTTGATCTGACCGGTGCACTTTACTGCTAATAGCATGAGCATAAGGCTCTCATCAATGTTTTTGATGCCGTTGCTAGTGACCTTTAGGTCACTAGGAATACTAAGAAGTTTGTTAGTTAGTCATAGTTGTAGTTTCTTTTCTTTTGGAAATTTTTCTTTTTAATTTTCCTTCATTTCTATCTTTATTTTACTTACTCTAATCATTCAAGACTACTAATACTTTCTCTTTCTTTGTTCGTGTAGCAGAGGTACTCATGCTATAACCCAGGCAAAATCCAAAGCATGCTTGGTGGAAGGAGAGAGTTAGTTTAGATCGGCGATCACTCTGCAATAGAGAATTAGGAGAAGCATAAGACACGTGGATAAGTGTCTGCTATTTGAGGATAATTTTTACTATCATATTCTCTAAGTATGCTTGGCATGTAATTCCTTGAAGAATCTTTTGCCCACCGATACTTAAAAATGTATTCATTCTAATAAAGCAAGGCGTAATACCAGACCCCGTGAAGAATGAAAGCATTTCGAGAGAAACCAACCTCGGGAGTACTCGAAGGCGCCCATCACGGGCATTCTATATCGGGTCTGGCATACGGCCATATATTGGCACCTGAAGGAAATATGGGCCAGCATACGGCCCGTATGATAGGTTGTGTGGAGGTGGCTGGCCCGTATACGGGCCCGTACGTCGTAAATCTCAATGAATTTGCATTTTTAGAAGGGAACAAATTGGTAAATCTCACCCCTAAAACCCGAGAGGTATAAAACCCGACTAATAAGGGTTTAGGGGTAAGGAAGCAGCTTGGGGAGAAAGTCTAATCTTGGGGAAAGCTTGGAGATTTTCATCTTGAAGCTATTGGAGCAAGAAGAGGGGAAACCATTGGAAGAGGATCAAGGAAGCCATCAACGGTGCATTCATTAGTGTATTTCTTATGATTTACTTGTTTGCTTTCATATTTGATTTGGATTGTTGCCCCCCTTGTATGGAGGGCTAATCTTGTAGATGCTTGGATGATCGATGAACCCTTGGATATGTTTTAATTAATGTTATCTCTCTATCTTTGACTGTTTGGTTGAATCTCATTGAGTCTATTGGATGTTTTAATGTAAGTTAACCCCTCTACGTTGCTTAGAGTCCTGAGGGATTTTTCATAGTCCATATGGGGAAGAAGCTTAACGCCTCGTGCAGGTAGACCATCCCCAATAGAGGGATTGTGAGTATACCGGGAACCAGTCTTAAGGAGGCGAAGTTCTTTAGATGTATTATTCCCATAATCCCTCCAAGAATTAGGTTCCCTAGAACATCATTGGTAAGGGCACTAGGATTAGTAACTCGCCTCGAGAGAGGGAGTGAAAGCACTATAGGAACCCTTGGCCAAGGATCAACCAAATGTTGAGATAGAGAGTAGCATTTATCTTTTAGAAGCCCAAGGGGGATTCAATTGTTCGAGCATCCCCCCTTTATGATTGTTTAACCTTAAGAGCGACTTGATTCCTTTGTTTGTGTTTTCAATTGATTAGTTTAGAATTAGTATAATCAACCACCTTTGGATAGACTAGATAGTAGATGAATAGTTGGTACTAGTATTTCCATCTCCACGAGGATCGATAACACTGACTTTTCAAGTCCATTCTATTACTTGTTACGACACTGCATAATTCTGCCCGGTTTGCATCGTATCAAGTTTTTGGCACATGCCGGGGAGAATTGGATTACTAGGAAAGCTAGGAATTTACTATTTTAGTCATTTTATTTCTTTACTTTATTTCGTTGTTTTGTTTTTCATTTCATTGAAAATTTGGATACTAATCTTCACTTTTTGTATATATTGCGAGGGGAGCCACGTAGTTATATCCAGGAGCGAATTATTTAAAAAGTTGGAGGCACTAGATCAATGGATTGAAGAAAACTAGCTATCTTCGAAGACTTTGTGGAGAACATTATGGAGCGAATTATTTAACAATTGTTCATCACGGGAACAATTGTTGGAAGCCATCCAATTTGATGAGGTGTATGCTTTATGAGGGTCAGAAACTAGCCCGATACAAGAGGAGATACCTCAAGAAGGATCATATGACGAAGATGCATAGTACGATCATGACTTTCTAATGGAATTCTTAAATAAACAGAATGAAGTCCTTTTGCATTCAAGGGGGTTAGCCAAAGAAGAGAATCCAAATCATGATCGAGTGGCTATGAATATTGACCTCATACAAGATGCGAAGCACAACAATACACCCTCAGATTCAGAAGAAGAGTCCATCAAAGAATCAGATGCAGAATTGGAAGAATTGGATGAGAACTTGAAGAAGTTAAAACTGTTAGTAGATGAGACCCCGCAGTTGGAGTTGAAATAATTACTTAGTCATCTTGAGTACGCCTTTTAGTCAAGACTCAAAGCTCCCGATTATCATTACATCTAATCCGAGCAAGTCTACAGAAGGGGAAATTATTACAAGTCATTAAGAGACACAAGAGGGCCATAGCATGAAAAATATCCGACATTAAAGGGATCACCCATCATTGTGTACCCACAAAATTCTTATGGAGGACAAATCCTCTGAGCCGTCTATCCAACCTCAAAGGAGGCTAAACCCAAATATGAATGAGGTGGTCCAATCAAAGTGCTCAAGCTCTTGGACGCCGGAGTCATTTACCCTATTTCCAACAGTGCATTGGTGAGTCCCGTCCAAGTGGTACCGAAGAAGGGGGGAATGACGGTGGTCACTAATGAAAAGGATGAGTTGATCCCAACAAGAATTATCACCTGCTGGAGAGTATGTATTGATTATAGGAAGTTGAATGATGCCACAAGGAAGGACCATTTTCCGTTGCCATTTATTGATCAAATACTTGAGAGACTAGCCGGACACTCCTATTATTGTTTCCTAGATGGGTTTTTCGGATACTTCCAAATCCCCATCGCTCTAGAAGATCAAGAGAAGACAACATTTACTTGTCCTTATAGTACTTTCGCTTACCGCCATATGCCTTTTGGGTTATGCAATGCACCTGCCACCTTTTAACGATCTATGCTAGCTATCTTCGAAGATTTTGTGGAGAACATTATGAAGGTATTAATGGATGACTTCTCGGTCTTTGGAGATTCATTTGATTTTTGTCTCGCAAACCTAGAGAAGGTGTTACTTAGATGTGAAGAAACTAACTTGGTGCTATGTTGGGAGAAATGTCACTTCATGACCCAAGAAGGAATTGTTTTGGGTCACAAGATTTCAAGCAAGGGTATTGAGATGCATAAAGCAAAAGTTCACACTCATCGTAAAACTACACTACCAACCCGGTGAAAGCCGTCGAAGCTTTTAGGGCACGCCCGAGTTCTATAGGAGATTTATAAAGGACTTCTCCAAAATAGCCAAACCATTGACCAAATTGCTAGAAAAGATGCTCCTTTTGTGTTTGAGAAGGATGCCTGCGGCTTTCACTATCTTGAAGGAGAAGCTTGTGCAAGTCTCCGATCATGACCACCCTGATTGGAACCTCCCATTCGAAAGCTCGTAATGTGCGATACAAGTGATCATGTAGTTTGCACAGCTTTTGGGAAGCAAGAACAAGCACTTCCAACTCCATATATTATGCTAGCTAGCAAGACTTTGACGGATGCCTATGCAAATTACACTTCCAACTAAAAAAGGAGCTTCTTGCCATAGTATTTGCATTTGATAAATTCTGACCTTACTTGGTGCTTTCTAAGGTTGTGGTGTACATTGATTATTCAGCATTGTGCTATCTCATGACTAAACCTGATGCCAAACCAAGATTGATCCGTTGGGTACTACTATTGCAAGAATTTGATTTGGAAATAAAGGATAAATGAGGTGCCGAGAATCTAGCCGCTGATCACTTATCCTGATTGGAAAATCCAAATAGAGACTTGTTGAAGGAGAGGGATATCAAGGAAGAGTTCACAGAGGAGTACTTATACAATCTTCAAGTGATACAAGAGCAAACACAGGTGATTAGTGAGGAAAAGGAAACACCACAGGTTCACGCCCGACATTGCAAATTATCTAGTTGTGGGATCTCTTCCAAAGTCCTATAACTATTCACAAAAAGAAGTTTTTCTCGAGGCTGAAATAATATACATAGGATGATCCTTACTGCTTCAGCATTTGTGCTTAGATCAAGTCATAAGGAGGTGTGTCTTGAAGGAAGAAGGGTTAAAAATTCGGAGCATTGTCACGCGGGGGCCTTTTGAGGTGGATATTACAATGCAAATAAGACAGCAAGGAAGATTCTCGATGCGGGGTTTTATTGGACAACCTTATTCCATGATGCACAAAGATATGTCTAATCCTGTGATAGGTGTCAACGATGTAGCAATATATCTAAGCGAGATGAGATGTTACAAAATTCGGTTCAAGTGTGCAAAGTATTTGATGTTTGGGGAATTGACTTTATGGGGCCTTTTCCTATCTCTTGCGGAAATAAATTTATATTAGTGGCGGTGGATTATGTCTACAAGTGGGTAGAAGCACAAGCCTTACCCACTAGTGATGCAAGGGGAGTTGTGGGGTTTCTCAAAAAATTGTTTGCTCGTTTTGGTACCCCAAGAGCCATCATTAGTGATTGAGGGACACATTTTTGTAACGCTCAATTTGCTATGATCCTAAAGCAATACAATGTACTCCACCGCACCTCTACTCCATATCACCCTCAAACAAGCGGGCAAGTGGAAGTATCCAACCAACAACTGAAAAGGATCCTTTAACGAACGGTCACACATAATCCGAAGGATTGGACGGATAAATTGGATGATGCACTTTGGGCCTACCGCACCGCATACAAGGCACCAATTGGTAGTACACCCTATAGGCTTGTCTATGGCAAAGCGTGTCATCTACCGGTCAAACTTGAGTACAAGGCTTATTGGGCAATCAAGTTCTTGAATTTTGACACCTCACTTGTTGGCACTGAACGAAAGCTCCAATTGAATAAACTTGAAGAATGGAGGTTGTTTGCATATGAAAATTCGAGGTTATACAAAGAGCGGGTCAAGAAGCATCATGATAAAAAATTAAAGCATCATAAACAATTCAAGGAAGGGGATCATGTGTTGTTATTCAACTCAAGACTCAAACTTTTCCCAGGAAAGTTGCGATCTAGGTGGTCCGGACCTTTCACCGTCACCAAGGTTCACCCTTACGGTGCAGTGGAAATTCATCACCATGAAAGGCGTACATTCAAGGTAAACGGCCATCGTCTCAAGCTGTACCATAATGTAAACTTTAAGGGAGGAGCCAATGAAAGCTTCAAGGTATTTGAACCCCCGTGAGGTACGGTGGAGGTACGTCAAGCTAGTGACGTTAAACAAGCGCTTCTTGGGAGGCAACCCAAGTCCTAGAAATTTTCTTTTGTTATAATTTCTTTTTATTAGTTAGATTGTATATGTTTGGAATAAATGAATGAGATGTTTTATGTCCTTTTCATAGTACATTGTACCATATTGCTGGTTGTCGATCCATTCATTGCCCTAGATTCATAATTGTTATTAGGTAGCGAGGAGGATTAGAATGGTGTCCTGGATTGGCTGCATAAGCCAAACCTAGGCCCATACGGGGTGTCATACAGCCTATTATGCTGCTGTATAGACCCTCCAGTAGGGTATAAGGGCTGTCATAGGACCCATATACACATATGACCCATATACAGGGCCGTATGACCCATCCAGTGCCATATATGGGCCCGTATACAGTAGGGCTTGGGTCGTTATAAAGACAATTTCCCCATTTCTTTTTCAAACCCTTGCCGACCCTACTCCCCTCCACGTCGATTCGAGTCCTCTCTTCATCAGCGCGGCCTACACGCTTGATTTGGCCACTCATTCTCTCTAGGTATGATCTTTAATGCTTTGATTTGTCGATTTGATCCATCATCACCATGCTTAGAACCCTAGGGATTGAATGGATTTATTTTGAATGGATTTGAGATGATTAAATGCCTTTTTGTGTTAAATTTCTATGGGAATGCATTGATTTAAGGCATGTTTAGAGTTTAGAAAGAGAAATGGGGATGAATGGCATGTAAATGGGGTTGTATACGCCTTCGGGGGTCTGCACCCCCGCCCCCAGGCGCATACGGGCTGTATAGCAGCCCATATTGCCCTCAGGTGTACCCATACATGCTGATATACAGCCCGTATGGAACCCCGTATGGCTCTCAGGTGGGATTATATGAGCTGTATACCTGCCCGTATGGATGGCCGTATAGGGCCCATCAAGGGCCGTAGTGAACAAAATTTTGTTTAATTAATCTCTTCATTACTCCCATTCGCACTAACACCCCTTTTGATTGTTTTGTAGACATGGCGAGGAAAGTAACAACATCCAAGAGGCGAAGGACCGGGGAAGGCTCCTCCACCACACCGCAATTTGAAGAGGAGCACTTCTTCCACCGCTACCAAAGGCTAGCCGCCAAGCCCTTTGGGGGAACCCGGTACATCAATTGGGGAGTGACCACCGAGCTTGGGATCGCAGACCGAGTGCAGAGCATGTTCGCGGTTGGTGGATGGGACAAGGTGTTCTCAATAACCCACGAGATCTTCCGCGAAGCGACTCTAGATGTCTTGAGCACGTTTGAGGCCGACCGGAGTGCTATCCAGGAGCGCTCTCTCACAGAGATCTCATTTCAGCTCTTTGGGGAGAAGAAGACCATGAGCTACATCCGTTTCTATTATGGGGTTTTACGATAGGGACGCCTTCCACACTCGCCTCCTCACTTCCTTCCTCAAGGACATCATCACACCCACATGCTACTAGCTCTAGCTCGGGGGACGCCATGGGAACCAGAGTGCTTCCTGCATGAGTGATTCGGTCCATCGCTTCATCCATGCCCTAGTCACCGCCAGCTCCATCAAGGCTTAGATGACAACACCGGAAGGTCACCGCCGGTGACCTTTTAATTCTCTACGATTTTTGAGCGGGTACCTATCCATTTAGGGTATGTACTTGCCAACTACTTAGTGCGCCAAAGGGACCCACACCCGCGGAAGACCACATCTTGCGGGCCCTACATTACCCGACTTATCATTGGAATAGGCCTGCGAGGAGAAGACGGAGGGCATAGAGAGACTTCCCGACTCATGGCGGGCACGGGATGAGTACTTTATGCCAGATGGGGCTTGTCAAGCACTCTGGGAGCAGCTACATCCTGGTCGGCCAGAGCACCGACAGTTCTGAGGATGACGAGGAGTCCGACTTAGAGGACTTCGACATCCCATCTCTCGCAGGCGAGCTCCCATCTTCAGCGAGCAGGAGCCGATTCGAGCAGCTTGAAGAGCAGATCTCAGACATTCGCGCCACCCAGGACACGATTCTCACAGTGTAACGCCACTTGGGCCCTGGGCACACTTGAGTCAGTATCCCTCTTCATCCCATGGCATCTAGCATTACGCTCTTCTTCCAAAGACGGGGACCCCTAGAGCAACACCCAGGCATCAGCAGATGACCCACAAGTACTTTGAGGGAATTAGACATTTCTTTTTCATTGTGTTGATGAGACTTTATTTTCTTGTGCACTTTTTATTTCTTGTTTGTTGGACTTATGACTTTATTTTCTGCACTATGTATGGCTAGTAAGGGCATCACCTTGCTACACTTATCCTTGTTTATTTTCTATGGACTTCTTTGCTTTCCCATTCTTTTCTATAAGTTATGATGATATTTCCCTTGATTTGTAGAGATGGAACTTGTATCAACATTCCCCGATAATCACCAAGCACCAATTTCATGAAAACCGATTGGAACACCAAATTAACCGGGGAAGTTTTAGTTCACCTTTCTCCATATATATTTAATTTTTGAATTATTGCGTACATTGAGTACAATGTACGATTTTAAGTGTGGAGATAGGTAGCTACCTATCCTTTATCTTTGTACATCCATAGCAAAACTCTAAGTATGGAGATAGGTAGCTATTAGTGAAATTCATTGCAAATTTTTAAATTTTTTATGACTAGCATGCCTTGATAAAGGCCTTAAGAAAACATGTTGGCACACTTTATTTCTAGGGCACCATCTTGGCACATATTTTTGTTAAACTCTCCTATGAAACACCATGGGCATTTAAAGAACATCTCTGTAACACTTATGATCTTTAGAGACAATGATAACCCATTGCCATGTTCTTTGTACTTTAATAGCTTACACATTTTTCAATGGCTCCAAGAGATCTCGTGGCACTAACTCAATTCATTAACCCCTCATAATATGACCTAGTAGACATGTAGGGAGAGAATAAAATAGTTGTATATAATAGTCACGAAGAAATAAAGACAGTGTTCCGCTGCTTAGTTTGAAGAAGTAGTTTGGGGTTCCGGCTCCATATAAGAGTGTCCCTCAATTCGAAAAATCATTACTTAGCATGAACACAACCATGCATAGTTGTAACCATCTTGGTAGCAAAGTGCCCCGGTGCCTAATCAACATGAGCACTCTGCGAAGAGGAGGAACTACACTCTACACTTTAATACAGGAAAGTCGGATCCATTAGGGATGCCCTACCAAAAAAAAAAGTTTGTGTCTTCCTATTTGTCCGCCACTTATATAATCTAAGGGGATCTCACTAATCATAGGGCCTAAAGAACCCACTAGAGTCCATTGAGGATGTGTTTGTCTTTCAAAGTTTTTTTAGAATATGGTATGTGGAGTGAATAAGCTTTGTCTAGAACTTTAATGACATCTTGCATGAGATCTATTTAAGCCCTGGTGTGGAAATAGGAGAACAAAGCACATGGGTGTTGAACTTAAAAAAGGTTAAGCCATGCATTCATGGCTAAGAGGATGAACACTTATATTTTTCTTTTGTTGATTTCTTTTATTTGCTTGGGGACAAGAAAACCTTTAAGTGTGGAGATGTTTGATAAGTGTTCATTTGAGCATAATTTTATATCATATTCCTATATGCTTGGCATGTAATTTTGAAGATTTTTTGCCTATCGATACTTAAAATGTATTCATTCTGATAAACGGGGCAGAATACCAGGACCCCGGAAGAAAGAAAGCATTTTGAGAGAAACCGGAACCTCAGAGCACCCCGAAGGGGCTATATGGCCATTTATATAGGCTAATATACGGCCGTATACTGGCACCTGAAGGGAATAGAAGCCAGTATACGTCCGGTATGATAGGTTGTATGGAGGTGGATGGCCCGTATACTGGCTGATATACAACCTGTATGATAGGTTATATGGAGGTGGCTAGCCCGTATACGGGCTGATATATGCCCATATACGGGCCCGTAGGTCGTAAATCTCAGCGAATCTGTAGTTTTAGGAGGGGGCAAATTGATAAATCTCACCTCTAAAACCCTAGAGGTATAAAAGCCGACTAATGAGGGTTTAGGGGAGAGGAAGCAGCTTAGGAAGAAAGTCTAATCTTGGGGAAAGCTTGGAGATTTTCATTTTGAAGCTATTAAAGCAAGAAAAGGGGAAACCATTGGAAGAGGATCAAGGAAGCCATCAACGGTGCATTCATTAGTGTATTTCTCATGATTTCCTTGTTTGCTTTCATCTTTGCTTTGGATTGTTGCCCCCCTTTTATGGTGGGCTAATCTTGTAGATGCTTGGATGATTGATGAACCCTTGGACATGTTTTAATTAATGTTATCTCTCTATCTTTGATTGTTTGGTTGAATCTCATTGAGTCTATTAGATGTTTTAATGTAACTTAATCCCTCTATGTTGCGAGAGTCCAGAGGGATTTTCGTAGTCCATATGGGGGAAGAAGAGCACGCATACTCCTGATAGTAGACCATCTCCAATAGAGGGGATTGTGAGTATACCGGGAACCCAGGTACTAAGGAGAGCGAGTCCTTTAGATGTATTATTCCCATAATCCCTCCAAGAATTAGGTTCCCTAGAACATCATCGGTAAGGGCACTAAGATTAGTAATTCACCTCGAGAGAGGGAGTGAAAGAACCATAGGAACCTTTGGCCAAGGATCAACCAAATGTCGAGATAGAGAGTAGCATTCATCTTTTTGAAGTCCAAGGGGGATTCAATTGTCCGAGCATCCCCCTTTTATGATTGTTTAACCTTAAGAGAAACTTGATTTCTTTGTTTGTGTTTTCAATTGATTAGTTTAGAATTAGTATAATCAACCACCTTTGGATAGATTAGATAGTAGATGAATTATGGGTACTAGTACTTCCATCTCCTTTAGGATCGATAACCCGACCTTCAAGTTCACTCTATTACTTGTTACGACCCGTACACTTGCGGTTGCATCGCATCAGTATGCCACAAGAGGTAACTCAATCTTCATCTTTCGAGTTTGAGAACTAATTTTCTGAAGAAGTGAATAAAAAAACAATGAACCCTCTAACTGTGGCTGAGCGAAGAAGAACGGTATATGACTATGAAAGTCCGGAGTATACGGGAGAGGAATTTAGTGTCTATCCCCTTCAAGTTACAAACAACTTTGAGATCAAGGCGAGTACTCTTCAAATTGTTCAAAATCAGGACCAATTCGGTGGATGACCTGACAAAGATCCCCATGTGCACTTGGTGTGTTTTATCCAAATCACATAACATATTTAGGAACAATGGTCTCTCCGATGATGCTATCTTTTGAGGCTATTTCCATAAAGCTTAAGAGAAGCAACATATCATTGGCTCACCTCATTTCCCACGGGAAGTATAAGAAATTAGTAGTACATTACAAGATAGATTTTTAGGTAGATACTTTCCCCGAACAATGGACTCAAATCGGACAAAAGAAATTTACGCTTTCAAGCAAGGTGAGAATGAATCATTGTTGAAGCTTATGAAAGATTTAAGGATTTGTTCAGGATGCTATCCTACATCCGCGGTGGTATTAGGCGTAGCGAAATCTACGCACTATATAATGGTTTAAACAACAGCACACGGAAATAGGTGAATGCAGCGACTGAGTGGTTCTTTAAGCAACAAATACCCTAAAAGATGCCTAGCGGTGATTAAAGATATGGCCAATCTGAGTGCGTCATGGTTGTCAAGAGGAAGATAACCTATTAGTATTTGAGCTGGCCCATTTCACTAGGACCCTATTCTTGCAGCGTAAGTGGCTAAGCTCTCAAAGAAGTTCGACCAGCTTACATCAGGAGAATTGTCGAGCTCAGTTGCTGCTATCTCATGTGGTACTTGTGGAGGTGGACATGATTCATCACAATGCCCCATTACAAGCATTGAAGTAGCCCTTATGGAGGAAATTCAATACATGTGTAATCCAAGACCCCAAGGTACCCAAATTAGACTCTATATGCCTAATTGGAATAATCTAGGGTTATCCTATGGCAATCTTCAAGGATCAGCCACCCCTCTAGGATTCAATTTCCTACCTTTGAAACCTCAACCATCAAAGCACACCACAGAGGAGGTGTTAGTTAGGCTCATGGTGACAACAAATGCAAAATTTGAAACAATCGATACCTAGGAAAATCCCCGCGAGCAGCTAAAAGCTATCACTCTTCAAAGCGGTAAAGAGGTAGAGTTAATGGTCAAGAAACCTGGAAGAGTAGACACACAAGTGGAAACTAGGGAACCATTTGGAGACAAAGAGAGTGTTGTCAAAGAAAATCAAGAAAAGGATAAGGAAATGGAACTTCCGCCGACGCCAAAGTATCAACCTAGGATTCCCTACCTTGACAGATGGAAGAAAACAAAGGAGGATGCCTATTTCAAGAAATTCTTGGACACAATAAAAAAGTTCCACGTGAGTCTACCTCTAGTTGATGTACTTTCTCAAATACCTAAATATGCCAAATACATGAAAGAGTTGTTAACCAACAAGAGGAAGTTGGAAGAACTCGCATCAGTAACTTTGAACCCTCAGTGCTCAACACTATTACAACCCAACCTACTAAGGAAGTTAAAGGACCCTGAAAGTATGGTAATCCCTTGTGTCATTAGGGATGGTGTGGAGGAAAGTGCCTTAGCAAATTAAGGCGCTAGCATTAATGTCATGCCGTAGAAATTATTTATGAAGCTAGGAATAGGAGAACTCGAGGCTACAAGGATGACTATTCAACTCACCAATCGCTCCATTAAGAGACCACGAGGAATGGCGGTAGACGTATTAGTGAAGGTAGATAAACTTGTGTTCCCAGCTGATTTTGTATTATTAGACATTGATGATGATGTTGAAGTACCCAATTACATCCTAGGAGAAGACCGTTTCTTAGCTGTGCAAAAAAGCCTTACGATCATCAATGGCGAAGGCAAGATGTGTATCATCCCGATTTTTTCTAAATATATTTCAGTAAATTTTTGAATTTTAAATGAGGTTAGTTAGCTCAAAAATGAGATTAATTATTATTAACCTCATAGTTAAAGAAAATCAGAATTTAATTGACTGAAATCCAGCCTCACAACTATATGGCCGAGAGAAGGCCTTATTGGGCCAGGCTAAAGTTACATAGAATAGTTGGACGAGTTAGATTTATTGAACGAGTGATTAATTAAATATTAATTAATTGGAAATATCGAACAAAATTTAGAGTCCCGATAAAGTAGATCTAGCCAAGTCAAAAGCCGAGTAACACGGATCTTGGTTGGGAGAAGAGACGACCAGTGATGCTACAGTAAGCCCGTGTCACTAGAGTAGTATGACCCGGGATTCCCAGATTTGGGTCGAAGATAGAGACGAGCCAGATGATATTATTAGTCCCCCTCGTGACTGCATAGTAACAAGATAAGATTAACGAAAAGTTGTTCGGCCTTTAGTAGGAGATATTTAGAAGATTACATAGTTTAATTATTTGCTTTTTAAAATAAAATTTATAAAATTAGATTTAAAATATTATAAAGTGAAATAGTGTTTTACTATATATGTTATATATATGAGAAGAGAGAGAGAATGGAATTCATTTGTCTCTCTCGATCAACTTCAGAGAGCTACATGCCCTCTTAACTTCTTCTCTCTCGACTTTGATTTAGGGCAGTCACTGACAAGCTACTCGGTGAACCCGTGACCCGACCTTGAGGTGGCGCCCGCCCGGGGCGATGCGAGCTCGCCTGCGTCTCCACGCCCGATTCACGGCCCGGCCCAATCGTCGCGGCCAACCAGGCCTCTCCGGCCTACTCTTCCCCTTGGCCGTATGCGCCCGGCCACGCCCGCCCAATTTAGCCATGATTTGGCCGGTTTCCCCCGCTTGCTCGCCGCCTCCAGTTGGAACGACTTGAGCACGTGGCCCCCTTTTTCTTTTTGCTTTCGCCACCTGCGCGGTCCGCAGCGCCCTTCGCTCTTCCACTCGACCAAGTCTCCAGCTTCTCTCTCTGGCGAGGATCGAGCACCAAGTTCCAGTAAACTCTTGCAGATTAGTAGTTAAGAAAAATGATAAGTAATCCTTCAATGGATGTATTAAAACCATAATTAATTTGGAGATAATAAGGCTTTGAGATGGTTAGATGTCGATGCCATGTATTGCATGTTATTAATCATGTTAATTAAGTTACTATATGTGTATAATTGTATATTTTCGGGGCCCTATAAATATAGGAGTTGATGCTGAAAATTCATCGATTTTACATGCTTAATTCTCTTAATTATGTAGCCTTAATTGTTTAAGAAGAGCATGTTAGAGACCCTTAATTTCCCATGGAAGGCATGCTTAAGTTTCCAAGTTTTGTTAATGATGAAAATTAGTATACTTAGTAAGAAGAGTTAATCTCATATTTTTATCGTATTCTATTGAGTATAAATTAGAGTATGAGTCAAGAATACAATCTCCATATTTATAGATTTCATATTTTGATTATCAGGAAAAGGAAAAGGCAAAGGCAAGTCAGCCGCTGCCGAAGAACCGAGCAAGACTTAAGCTCATACCAGACTCAGGTGAGGGAACTAGCTATACAGTACAAGCTTTTCTCGTATTTTCATTTTTTACTTCAGATTTGATTTCAGATTGAAAAGCATGAGTTAGAATTTGCTTGAAAACTTCAAGAGTTTAAGAAAATCATTAATGTACAATAAATAGTAACAAAATAGAGAAATATATACAGAAATACAAAGACTACACTTTATTTATTTATTGCCGGTACAAGTGGTGGCTCGTATAGAGCCAGAGAGTACGACATTAGGTTAGGAGAGGGTGACTTAAATCTCTGATTTTTATTACCGAACTATATGTTTTTAAAACATTCTTTTTTATAAAATCAAAACCCCCTTTCCATACTCTTGGAGTGCCTAGTGTACGTATATAATTTGATCCCGTGTAGAAAGGAAAGTTCTACCCGTTGGTCGCTGGTCCTGTAATATTGAAGAAAATGTGTAGTTAGGGATTTTAGTCTTGTGATTATCAGATGATTCCTTATTTCCCGCCTTCCAGCGATTGGGTATGACTCCACCATGGAGGTTACTGGTACAGATTACCAAGGGAAATTATTCACAGGACAGAGAAACAGAAAACTAGTTTCGCATACATGAGATTTTTTTATGCATTTCACATGATTAAACAGATTGAAGATAATACATTGACTAGCATGTATTTGCTAAGTATTTCTTTCAGATTTTGCTATTTAATTTCAGTTATTTAATATGCATATTTTATGCTTCTAATTTCTGATTTCACTCTATTATCACAGTGCGATTTACACACAAAGTATTATTACCAATTAATTGAGCTCCAGTAGCTCAGTCCCTTTTCTCTTGACATTGTTATTTCAGGCGATAGACAGAAGACCATATAGAGGGTTTGTCTGATCATGAGTCTAGCGAGATGTCCTGTAGCTGGCTCAGACTCCCGTGTCTTTAAGTTTAATTATGTGTGTATTTGAGATGTGTATGTCTAGGACAATATTTTATTTGATGTTGTACTAAACCGTATTTGAAGTTTGGGTTTATAATAAGTTCGGTTTGCTTTAATTTATACGCAAGTTATTTGATTCCTGATTGATTAGCAGTTTTATAGCCGTAGGTTTAGGGTTTATCCCCTTGACCAGGCTGGTGTGACACGTGTCCCCTGAAAAGGAGATGGGTGTTACAAGATGTCTTTAAGATTGGGTGATAGTACAGTCGAGTTAAAGCTTCCCTCTGACAATGCAACATACACTTGACTACGATGACACATCTTATTTTATGGATGATCTTGAACAAATCTCCGATTGCTGCATCCAAGAAGTATTAGCAATCGATCCACTTGAGGGTTATCTAGATAAACTGGATGATGAGAAAGAGAAATCTGAGGAAGAAAACCTTGGTTTTGTAATTAAAGGCAACCAAGGGCAAGCAAGGAAGAAGGATAAGGGATCGAAGAAATTATTTCTCCAATTACTATTATGGAAGAAAAAGGACAAAGAACAGAGCAATGTGGAAACCATCTTCCATGCTGAAGCAAAGTATTTAGTAAATGCTTTCGATATAGTAAATCCCGTTTACCCTAGTTTAGGGTTCTCATTGTTTGGAAGCGCATTAAGGGGAGTTCAAGAGGGATTCATGTATTTGATCCCCGTGAGCAAAAGAACATGAATGTCAAGCTAGGGACATTAAACAAAAGCGCTTCTTGGGAGGCAACCCAAGTCTCTAAAAATCTCTTTTCTTTGGATTCTTATAGTGTCAGTCTAGGTATAGTTAGTTCTTATTTTGAAATAAGTGATCAAATCCCTTATTACCTTAGAAACCTAAAGAGAGATCTCAATCTCGTGTCAACAGGGTAAGCTTTGAAGCTTAGATGAATGCGTAAGTATATCTAAGGAAGTTAGGAAGGGGTTCCAAAATGAATTCATTGACTCCACTGCATAGGGAAGTCATGCAGGCAAGCATGTGCCCGCACGCGCCCTTAAAGCACTGCTTGCATGCAGCCTTGCTTCGTATCAACTCGTAAAGTATTTTGTACGGGTGTGTATGCGCCCACACCAGCCCGTAAAGTGCTCCATTCGGCCTAGCGTAAGCTAGCATACATGCCCCATTATGGCCGATGTAAGGTAGATTGTGGGCACAACTGTTCATATTCCCCTTTCTCATACATGGACGCAACCAATTCCTTTGAATCACACTCATGCAGCAGTGGAAAAGCACATCTCCCCTCTTCCTTCTTCCTCTTGCTAGAGACATAAAAAATTTATGGCGATCTAAGGTAAAAATCCCTCTCAATTCCAATTTCCCATTTCTAGGATTATAGGTTTCTTCTAGCGATTTCTCCTATTGATCAACTATTTCACTAGTTTTTCTGTATAAATGGTGTTTAGCATGTTGAGAATGCAACTTTTCCCCTATCTATTAAGCACAATGGAGCCGCGTACGGCCGCATTGTCATGACCCTAGGCGTAGGCATTCTGCACGATGCGTGTGGGCTGGCGTGCGCTCGCATGCTCCTGTACGCTAGTCTGGAACCTTGTTTCTACAACTAGGAAACCTGTCATTTGTTTAATTTCAATTCTCTTCCAATTCTGACTATGGCTCGAACAAAGCAATTATCTAGGAAGGGAATCAAGAGGAATAGGACCGAGAAACCATCCTCCTCGGGGCCCCGATTCCTTCAGGAGTGCTATCAAGAGTAATACGACTCCTTGTCCTTGAAGGAGGTCGGCATCACCCGTTACATCAATTGGAGTGTCCTCTGCGAGCTTGAGAAAGAGGATGCTATCGAGAGCATGATTTCTTTTGGAGGATGGGATTGGGCCTTAACCATTTTAGAGCCCGTATACAGAGACATGACACTCGAGGTCGTAAGCATCTTCGAGGTCGATAGGAGTCATTTTACCGCGGGGACCCCAAATCCCATCATATTTCAAGTATACCGTGTCATGAGGCAGCTTAGCATTACAGAGTTCTCCATCCATCTTGGCCTTTACCATCGAGCATTCACGGAGATGGACGAGCACAAAGACGTGGCCCTCGAATTCCCTATGAGCACTCCCTTCACTGTTTATTTGGGACAGGTCTCCCAAGAGGCGACCACAGACCCAAAGAAGGTGTTATGCCTGTCTGATTCGGTCGACCGCTACATTCAGGCTCTCAAGAGCAGATCTACCCTGCCACGTCACTGTCATCAATTTACTGGCCATCTACAGCATGACTAGAGAGTTCCCGTCCACCTCAGTCACATCATTGTGAACTATATCACCTGCCAGGGGTCATTCGCAAAGTTTAGGGTGATTTCAGCCGACCCCTATACCACTATAGCCTTGCATGGAATAAGTTTGCTTGGGCCCCACCATAAACCAAACAAGATCCGAGTCATGTAGCCCCTCTGTTATTCGACTCTCAAGTCGATGGGGCTTATTATACACACTCCACGGGGATATGTCATCGCGCGATGCAAGTGTAGAGAGGGTTCCGTGGAGGACGAGGAGGAGGTACCAGCACTAGCACCATTCCTTTTAGAGGGCACATCCTCAACTGTTCCTTCACCAACTCTTAGCCCGAGCTACCAACAGATCATCCAGCAACTCGAGGCAATTCAGGCAGGGTAGCAGACGATATTGTAGGAGCTCAACCACAATACCGCCACAGCAGATGCTCGAGGAGGAGTAGAGCCATATTCGAGTGACATTGCAGCATCTCTCCACGTTAGACCGACGAATCCAGGATTAGTATGCGCAGTTATGATGGGACGTCGGTCAGATCTTATATATGCTCCGAGAGCGTGGAATATCTCCTGCCCCACCTCCTTCCACTCATACCTTCTTCACGTCACCACACGCTTATCCGAGTCCGTTTTCCTCTGCTCGGGACCCAGAGTCTCCGCCAGTACTATCTGCAGTACCATCTAGGGGCAGTCCACATGCTACTCCTATTGTTTCTATAGAGACACAACCTTGAGTGGATTTATTGGGATTTATATGACATCTTCTCTAGTTAGCAAGGGCTTTTCCTTGCTACATTTTTGTTATCTGTTAGTCTATTTTTCTGTTGAGACATATTTTTTCTATGATACTTGCTTTTCTTATGCTGTTGTATCTTTTGATCACCTTTATGCTTGCAGGATTATCTCTAAACTGTTGTATGGTGGTCTCTTCAAATTTACATAAGTAATGGACACACTCCCCACGTAACTGGGAAGTTTCGGTTTGCCCATCTCTTTATTTTACTCTGTCCTTATCATCTGTATGCTTTATTGATTGCATTGAGGGAAATGCAAAATTTTAAGTGCGGGGATGGGTACACATGTGTAGCTATGAACTTCATCGCATATCTTTACAAATTAATTCACAGCAAATCTTTAAGTGTAGGGATGGTATCCAATTAATTCATTGAAAATCTTTACATGTATACATGCTTATTGTACACTAATGACGACATGTTGAAGAATTTTATTCAATTTTGTTTTACTCTTAGTTTGCACCATTTGAGTAAAATTTTTCAATTTTTCCCATGAAACACCTTGGACACTTAGAGAAAATCTTCATGACTATTATTTATTCTCTAGTGACATTAGATAACCCATTTCTATATTTCATTGACTTAGATTGTTAAGTATTATCTTTAATGGCTCCAAGAGTTTTCATGGCACTAGTTCGAACTTCTAGCCCTTGCAAGTAGAGTAAATGAATCGTAAATTAATTTTGTACATAGAAATTATGAAGTTAAGAACCAAGATAGTGCTCCTCTACTCTTGGTGACGAAGTAAGCTCGGGTTTTTGGCTCCTAATCAGAGTATTTCTCAAATTTGAAAAGTCAATTGTGAGCATAAGCGGCGTATATGTAGAGTTGTAATCTTTTTGAGTAGTTGGGTGTTCTGTGCACGGCTAGCATGTGTATCCCTCAAAAAGGAAGATCTACACTCTATGTTAATCTTTGGTCCCCTGAAAAATCAGATCCACTAGGGATGCCCTACTGGGATTTATATGAAAAGAAAAGAGAAAAGTGAAAAATTTGAAGGAAAAGAACAAAAAGAAAATTTATTTTTATAAAAGGGCTAGATGTTTCGTACTAGCGGCCTCAAGGAACCTCTAGAGTCCACTGATGGTATGCTTTCCATTCTAAGACTTGAGAACATGGTATGTGGAGTGAAACTCTCATCTAGAGCTATGCTAAAATATGTAGTGAGATTGACCTAAGTCCGAGGTATCGAAATAGGAAAATACATATGCTAATGGTGAATTATTTAAGTGGAACAAAATTCAAATAAATTATAGCCTGAGGTTGAACGCTTCTCATGTTCTAAAATTTTATTTCTTTGTTCGCTTGTGGACAATCAAATGCTTAAGTGTGGGGATATTTGTGATAGGCGTTCAATTGATTATATTTTTATATCACATTCTTGTGTACTTTGCGTGCGATTTTAAGTAATTTCTATCCATTAGTACCTAATTAGTGTTAATTCTTATTTGCACTTTGAGAGCAAAATGGAATTAATGCAACACAAATCGAAGCAAAGCTCAACTTTATTGAAGTCGTGCGAGCCAATGTGCGCCCGCATGAAGCAAGAAGCGGGCAGCCTTATGCCCTCATGCACCCACAAGAAAGTTCTGAGCTCACACCCTAGTTTTTATAGAGAAGCGTCACGGCCCGGTGATGCTTGCGTATCCTTGATCGCAAGGAGCTTGGAGATGGGGCATGCTGAGGCGGTCGTGCACCCGCATGGCTGCTTTCGCTCGCTTGACATCTTCTTGAACTTAACCTAACTCAATTGTTTAGCTTGGAATTTGGAAAATAATCATCACTCTTGGAGGCTCCCACCCTTCTTTCAACTTGGAGATTAGGGCATCATTGAAGACCTTGGAGCAAGGAGGTGGCGTCAAGCGTCGAAG
Organism: Dioscorea zingiberensis; assembly: GCA_026586065.1. Taxonomy (NCBI): domain Eukaryota; kingdom Viridiplantae; phylum Streptophyta; class Magnoliopsida; order Dioscoreales; family Dioscoreaceae; genus Dioscorea; species Dioscorea zingiberensis. The sequence continues at coordinate 24,707,015 of CM048818.1, read as the reverse complement.
GGCATTTCTACGTCACCAGCGGTCTGATCCTGCGCCAATGGTAGAGGGAAGGGTGTCTTCTCTTATGCTGCATTTCTTTCTCATGAATCGTATGTTGGATTTGAGTTCCCCTTTGATGGGGAACTAACTTGTTAGATACTGGGACATGATGAACCTATGGATTTATGTTTAACTTTGCTTGTATAGATTTCCATATTTGAATGAATGTTTCTATGTTTTGAGAACCTATTGGATGTATTGTATGGTATTGATGCTTTACGTTGCGGCAGCTCTAAGTGTCAATCTAGATCTATAGAAGTGTAGACAATTAACGCTTCCTCTATATACATATAGATCTACTTCACTAGGTGGGGGTTGTGAATACGCCGAGAGATCGGGTGTTTAGGTGAGAGACACCTTTAGATTTATTATTCCCAAAACTCTTCTAATATGTGTGCTCCTTAGAACGTTAATGCAATGATGAAAATAGGTTAGTAACTCGCCTCGACTGAGAGTGTGAAAGCGTTATAGGAGTTCTTGGTCCATAAATTACATTCATTAATTAGAAGTCCATACTTGCCCCAATTTATGAATATACGGAGGGGATTCATTGCTCGAGTATCTCCCCTTTATGATTAATTGCCCTTACTACTATCATAAGCTTAACTTCAAGCCACCTTTAATTTTGGAATTAGATTAGGAATTCAACAACCTTTTGATTGCCTAGGTAGCAGACATTTAGCTAGGATTAGTGGCGTAGGTCTCTATGGGTTCAATATCCGACTTTCCACTGATCCACTCTACTACTTGATATGACCCTTGCACTTTACTTGGTAATAGCATAAGCATAAGGCTCTCATCAGTGAACCTCTGGGATATGATTTAATTTTATGATTTAGGTTTTATTTCTGTTTGGATATTTGATTAGTTGAGATCTATTGAATGTTTTTCATGCATTGAATTTCTATGTTAGAGACGACCCTGATTTTCAATTTTGATTTATCGGGGTAAGAAGCGAACACCTCCTGGGTGAAGACATATTTTTAATAGAAAGGATTAGGATCACACGAGAACTTCGGGTGTTTAGGAGAGGACTCTTTTAGATCTATTATTCCCATGATTCTTTCAAGTTACAGATTCCCTAGAATATCATGCAGTGAGGGTATTGAGATTTGTAATTCCCCTCGACGGAGGGTATGAAAGCACCACAGGAACCCTTTGTCCACTATACTTGAACCATCAGTTTAGAACCCTAGAACTAATTATTTGCATGACAACCCGGAGGGATACATTGTATAAGTATCTCCTTGATTGATTACCCATTTGTGATTCAATCTTGATTTGTTTTTTATAGTTTTCTTTTAGGTTAAAATCCTACCAAATTTCTGATTGAACTAGGTATTAGAAAATTAGTGTTTCTGGTATTTCTCGGTCCTTGAGGATCGATATCCGATTTCTAGAATCCATTTTATTACTCGTCTCGACCCATGCACTTGCAGAAGTGAGCATATGTATTAGGCCATATCAAGTTTTTGGTACCGTTGCTGGGACTGAGATTATAAGGTGCACTTCTAGTCTTTTACTTAGCCGTTAGTTTAAAGTTTCTTGTAAGTGTATGACCCGATCAAACCCTACAGGTTTAATCGAGGAAAATAATGAAATAGAGAGGATCTTACACAGAAGGATCCGAAAGGTAGAGAATATAACATTTGAACCATCTTCGGAGGCATCAGCAAGTAAGTCCTCAAGAGAAGAAATTTTGAAACCTTCAAACGTCAACATTGAGTTTAGAGAGCCAGCAACAATGGCCAAAAGGAGAAGAACACTATCGGAATATGAGAGACCGGAGTACACCAGAGAAGAATTCAGTGTCCAACCACCCCCATTGAACGTGAACTTCGAGATCAAAGCGAGCATAATGAACATGATCCAGAACACCACCCAGTTTGACAGTTGTCCAGACGAAGACGCCCATGTGCATCTGGAGCATTTTGTTCAGATATGTAACATGTCTAGGATCACAGGGGTGTCTAACAATACAAGCAGACTGAGACTTTTTCCGTTCAGCTTGCGCGAAGCAGCTTATAGGTGGCTAACCACACTTCCTGTAGGAAGCATTAGGACCTGGAGAGACATGATTGACAAATTTTTAGGAAGGTACTTCCCTCAAAGTAAGGCAGCTAGGATTAGATAAGAAACGGAGTCATTATTCGAGGCTCACGAGAGATATAAGGATTTACTCTGACAATGCCCCCACCAGGGTCTCCAAAAACATACACAGATTCAAACCTTCTACAATGGTTTGAACATGCATACTAGACAACTTATAGATGCAGCGGCTGGAGGATCATTAGGAAATAAATACCCTGAGAAAGCAGAATAATTGTTCGAAAACATGGAAAGTAATGAATCTCATTGGTCCACAAGAGGGAAATGACCTACTGCGTTGTAGCTCATCTTGATAAGTTCAAATCTGGGCCTTGAAGCCAAGGTAGACGAACTATAAAGGAAACTAGACCTCTTGACTGTGGCTTAAGTTTAGCTCCAACTTCGGTAATGTTTTGTGGCACATGTGGAGGAGGACACGACATCTCATAATGTCCTATCGCTAATACGGAGGTAACCCCCACTGAACAGGTACAATATATGGGGAACCGCACCCATAAGGGACTCAGTTTAAACCCTACATGCTAAGTTAGAGTCACCCAGGCCTAACATATGGAAAACTCCAAGCAGGCCAAGCTCAACTAGGTTTTCAACAACCCCAAAGACCTAAGTAAAATATGAAAGATATTTTGGCTAGGATCATGATGACAACTGACACTAAGTTTGACAACATAAATACAATGTTGCGGAATTTGCAAGTGAGTATCAAGAATTTAGAGAATCAAGTTGGACAACTCGCCAAAGGGGCAGCAGAGAGACCTCAAGGTAGCCTTCCCAGTAATAAGGAGACTAACCCACGAGAACAACTCAAAGCCATCACGCTAAGAAATCGAAAGGAAGTAGAACTAGTGGTAAGAGAACCTCCAATAAAGAACTCTCAAATAGAAGCTGGGGAACAATCTAGAACAAAAGAAGTTGTTGAGGGGAGGAGAAGTGAGAAGGAAACAAAGGTGGAGCAACCACGCATTCCCAAATATCAACCTCGAATACCCTATCCTGAGAGATTGGAGGCGGGGATAAGGAGGACACTCACTTTAAGAAGTTCTTGGAAACAATGAAGCAATTGCACATAAACTTGCCTTTTGTGGAAGTACTCACACATATACCAAAATATGCAAATATATGAAGGAGATACTTACTAACAAGAGGAAGTTAGAAGAACTTGCAGCCGTCACCCAGAATGAACACTGCTCAGCGATCACGTAATCCAAACTAGTAAGAAAACTAAAAGATCCTTGGAGAATGGTTATACCTTGTGTAATAGGTAGTAGCGATTGAAGAAGCGCATTAGTAGATTTTGAAGCTAGTATTAACGTCATGCCTTATAAGCTTTTCATGAAGCTAGGAATTAGAGATCGAAGCCTCTTGGTATAACAACTTTGTAACTAATTTGAATACTTGGTAAAGTGGTCGGTGAGGAATTGTAGAGGGATGTACTAGTCGGTGTTGACAAATTTGTCTTTCCTGCTGATTATGTTCTTTTAGGCGTGGGCGATGATGTGGAAATCTTGATCATCTTGGGTCGCTTGGTTTGTAGCCACATCTAGGGCTTTATATGACTACCAGGATGGGAAAATGACACTTTCGAGTGGGAGACCATAAAGTAGTGTTCAAATTACCATCGGCATGGGCCACACGATGGCCCATGATGGCACTTCCTATGATTTAGACAACACTAACCTCGTTTCTCTTGATTGTATGTAGGAAACACTTTAAATTAATTTAATTTATCCTCTAATGACTTTAATTATTTTTAATTTATCTCTTTCCTCTTTCGTCACATAAGCCCTTTAATTAATATTATCTTTTTAATAATTCATCGACCCAAATCCAAAATTCTGGGCCAATAATTCCGATCATCATCGAGGTATTTGTAACATCATGGGTTCTCTCTCTCGTCGACGGATCGAAAATTTGACTTTTGACTTCGCTTGATCTACTTTATCAGAACTCTAACATTTGTCTTGTTCTATTACATAATTAATCTTGATTAATTAATACTTAGTAAATCTCCCAATTAATTAACCGAGGTTATCTTTACCATCCACCTCCAACTATTCCAAGTGTAAGTGGCTTGGCCCAATAAGGCCTTCCCTAGGCCCATTAAATGCGAGGTTTGATTTAAATTTATTAATCCTCGATTTTTCTTTAATTAAACTTTAAAATAATTAATTTATTTTCCATGCTAATTAATATCCTTTATTTTAAAGAATTTCCTGAATTATTTACTTAGAAAATTCAGGACGTTACACTTGTCCACTAGATTACATTGTGGGATGTTAGAAGTTTGAACTAGTGCCACGAAATCTCTTGGAGCCATCGAGAATGATACTTAGAGAACATGGCAATGTGTTATCTATTGTCTCTAGAGATTATGAATATCACGAAAATGGTCTCAAGATGACCATGGTATTACATAGGAGAATTAAAGAAAAAAAATTGTGCAAAGATGGTGCACTAATAATAGAACATATCCCAAGTACTTCTAACAAGGCCTTCATTAGTGTATGCTAAACATGAACTATCATTTAAAGATTTGCAATGAATTTTAATAAAAGCTACCTATCTCCACACTTAAGAATTTGCAATAGATCTATAAGTAGATAGGTAGCCACCCATCTCTATACTTAAAAATGTACATTGTCCTCAATATACTCAAGAATGCTAAAATATAATGAGCATGGAGAAAGGTGAACTAAAACTTCCCCGGTTAAATTGATGTGTCGCTTAAGTCCCATAGATTGATCGTGAGAGTGTATATTGGGGCATTACTGTTTCTTGTTTTATATCTACAAGAGAGGAGAGATCATCATAACTCCACAAAATAAAGAATCAATAGAAGCCACGAAAAAGAAAATAAAGAGAAGTTTAGCAGGGCGGAGCCCTTGCTAACTAGTACATAATGATGCACATATAAAAGAAATAAAGACAAAGACACATCAACACAAATAAGATAAAAAGTCTCAATCCTCCACGAGGGGCAGCTCATCCGCTAGTGCTGTGGAAGATGTAGTGGTGGGCGCCTGAAATGGACGAGGTGGAAGGATGGTCAGGATGGTGGCCAGTGCAGATCCAAGAGGAGGTTGTCACTTAGAGATAAGTGAAGAGGCTCAGCGGGTGGGCTGCGTGGCGTTACTCCTCGAGGATGGTGTCTTGGACAGTGCATACCACTGTAATCTGCTCCTCCATTCTCTCAAATCGACTCCTGGAGGCTGAGGAACATCGACCAGTGGTCAGTGATGGGGGTAAGTCCGTCGATTCGGACTCTCGACTGTCTGAGCTCTCGAACTCCTAGTCGATGAGGATGTAGTGGCTACATGAGTGCCATACGAGCCCCATCTGGTAGAGGGTACTTATCCCTAGAATGGTAATAAGCTGTAGCCGTTGTGCAAATCCATTTGTATCCTCTGCTCGGCCACCATCCCAATAATGGGGCCTACGTGATGTAGGTTCAAGTACTGATGGCCTTGAGATGGGGGCTCTGTCCCTAATGCGCCAAGTAGTCTGCGAGCACATATCCCAGGTGGATGGGTGCTCACTCCAAAATCTTTGTAGAGAAGAAACCGGCGGTGGCCGGTAACCACACCGGTGCTTTCATGTGACACTGCGATTGTCCAAGTGATCAAGGCATGGATGTAATGATACCTTTGGGTCTACCATTAGGGATGTCTTATTATTATGCATTGGCTCCCCGCCAATTTTGTAGCCAATAACGGGTCGAAGAGATAATGTGATCGGGGAAAGCAGTGAGGAGCTCCTTATACTAAGGCCTGAAAAGGATCACGTGATCATAAAAACCCATGTACAGGGCAACTGAGTTTAGCTCATGCTCCTCCGCTCCCCGAACAAATGAAATGTAATGGTGGTCAAGCTCTGCTCTGTTACTGCTCTCCTGTCGGCCTTGAATGAACTGAGAACCTCCAATGTGGGCTCTCTGAATACCTCGTGGTTGAGGGAGAAGAGTTTCTCCTAACAACCAATGGAGATCAACTCTCGGACATGGTCTGCGATCCCAAGCTGATCTAAAACTTTCCAATCGATGATACGTGTGAGTCTAAAGGGTCGGGCGATGAGGCGTGTGTATCTCTGGCGGAAGCGCTCCTTGGTAAACTGGGGGCCACCGGAGAAGGATCCCTCTCCCGCCTCACTTTTTAGACTCAAGAGCTATCATCTTTCGAGGCATATCTCTTAAACAATTGAAGATGATATCAGTGCACGCAAAAGATTGAAAAAGAAATTGAAAATATACACAATAAAAAGCGTACTATGTCTCATACGACCCCCATACGGATACCAAACGGGTCGTAGGTCAGACCGTATGATCCCGACTGCAAGCTAGACGGTATTTCATACGGGCCATACACATCAGACCATGTGGACGCTGCTGGGAACAATACGGTTCCTTCGTGGCCAATACATCTTCTATTCTCGTTCTAAACTCTAGTCATGGCTCTAATCTTAGTTTTGCGGCCTAGATGTGGCACAAACATGCATACATCTACCCTAGACAACATCCAAAGCAAGCCCTAGGATTCTTACATTGCAAAGAAAGATTATATTAACAACTCACAACAAAGAAGTGCATACCTATAGTAGATGGATGCCAAAATGCAAAGGGAGAGGTCGCGTACCCGAAGTTGCAATGGAGAAGAAGAGGAGTAAACCAAAGGGTTTTAAAAATGTGAAAGGGCGCGATGTGAACCGCCTCTAGTTTTGTAACTGTCCGACCCCATACGGACCCACGTATAGGCCGTACGATAGATCGTATACTTCACAGATCAAATTGTACGGGCTGTAGGTCATACCGTACGCCTCGGGATTCATGTTGTGAGGGTAGACAGTGGGGTCCATATGAATTACGACAGACGGTACGTATGGATTCCCGTATGGTGGCACCTAGCACCATATTACCTAATGTACGGGGCCGTATGGCCTCTATATGGACCTAGGGATTTCAAGTAATGCATTTATGACCCATACCGATCCCTATATGGGTCGTATGCTATCCTATTTACTTCAATGAAGTGACTATACGGCCCCTATACGGGCCGTATGTAGCCCCATACATGGCTGGGTTTGGCTTATGTAGTCAACACAAAAGGCCATTCTTGACCTCATTGTGCGACCTAGCAAGAATTTATTAATTTAGGGCAAATGACAAGAATATCTAGCATGATGAGACAATGTGATGCAAATAAAGAAATGAGACATATCATCAATTTAGTTCAAACATCCTAACTACTTGAAAGAAAATTGCACAAGAAAGAGAAATATTGCAAGAAACTTGGGTTGCCTCCCAAGAAGTGCTTGTTTAACGTCACTAGCTTGACGTACCTGATTTTACCTTAAGGGGGTTCAAATACATGAAAGTTCTCACCAGCTCGTCCTTTGAAACATTTACCAAACAATACCAAGCCCAAATTAGTATAATTAGGACAATTACATTCCGGCATATATGAGCTTTCGCCTAGTACATTGTGAGCTGAGAAAATTGCATTTACCTCTTTCTCTTTCATAGCCAGGATTTTCTTGTAGAGAGTAGATTTATGCTTCTTCTTCTTTTCTCCTAGCTTGGCTTCATGATCAATCGTTGACAGAGCAAAATCTTTTTGAATCTCTCTTGGGTCTCCCTCGTTTTCTCCCAAACATTGGGTTAGGGGATTTATCATCAATAACTCTTCCATGGATTTAGAGGTGAGTATGTCAACATCATTGACACTATGTGAAGTATTATTTTGAGCCATAGTGTGTCTCACAGCATCGGGCAGCTTGAGAACTACCTCTTGATCCCCCACTCTCAAGGCCAATTTCCCTTGTGCGTGATCTTCAAGTGCTTGAGTAATGGCTAGAATGGGACGTCCAAGGATGATTGGAATATCAATATCATCATCAATATCTAGAAGTACGAAATCAGCTGGAAAGATAAAATTGTTTATCTGAATGAGCACATCTTTAGCTAGCCCCTTAGGCCGCCTCACCGACATATTGGCAAGTTGCAAGGTCTTCACCGTGGGCTTTGGTTCATCAAGACTGAGCTTCATATACAACTTGTACGACATTACATTGATTCTCGCCTCTGAGTCCGCTGAAGATTTCTTTGTAATCCCTTCACCAAGTACACAAGGGACAACAAAATGCCCAGATCTTTCAATTTCTTGGGCATACTTTGTTGTAGGATGGCCAAACATTGGGCATTCAGTGTGAAAAAAACTGCATCTTCCCATTTCCTTTTGTTGGATAGATGTTCTTCATGAACTTTGCATACTTTGGCATTTGAGATAGGACTTCTACCAATGGTAAATCATTGTGCAATTGCTTTAACATGCTCGTGAATTTTACAAATTGAGCATCTTCTTTATCTTTCTTCAACCTCATAGGGCAGGGAACTTAAGGTTGATAAGAAGGAATGCGTGGCTACTCCACTACTTTCTCTTTTCAATTTTGCTTCCCTTCAAAACTAGCAACGGTTTAAGAATCTTCAACTTCAATAGTGCCTTTGTCTTGAGGCTTCACAACAGGACGTTCTACCTCTTTCCCACATCTTAATGTAATGGCCTTGAAATTTGCTCCATGGGTTCTCTTCTATGTTGCCTAGCAAGCTTCCTTAGGGTCTTTTCGAAAGAGCCTTAACCATTGCCCTACATGATTTTCCAAATTCTGAACAATAGCTTTCAAGTTCATAATTGTGGTATCATTGTTTTGCATATACTTCATTAGGAAATCCTCCATTGTGGGCTTTCTCTCTTGTGGCTTTGGAGGGTTTTGGAAACTAAGTAGATGCTTGTCCTAATTGTGGATTCCCATAAGAAAGTGTAGGATAGTTCCATTTGGGAACATATCCCCTGTATTGACCATAAGGTTGTCTTTGAGTATTACCAATATATTATACTTGCTCCATAGGAAGAGATTCAATGCTTGCAATAGGGCAATTAGATACCTCATGTCCTCTTCCACATGTGTTGCAAAACATAGCGGCGGTTGTCTTTAACTCTTTGCGGGATGTGAGTGCATCAATCTTTCTTGTCAACACTTTTTGATTTCTCAGCAAAGAGCAACATATGTATTATGGATTCATCCTTTGAATCAACTATTTTGACTTGTTTGACTTCGTGTAGACCAATGAGCTTCATTAATAGCCATGTTTTCAAAAATTTGCTTTCGGCATCTTAAGGGTATTTGTTTCCCAATGATCCACCGGCGGTGGCATCAACTAGTTGCCTTGTAGTATTGTCCAACCCATTGTAAAAAGTGTGGATTTTTGCACAAGGGTCTAAACAATGTTAAGGGCAACACCGGAACAAATCTTTTTACCTTTCATAAGCCTCAAAGAATGTTTCAGTTGCACCTTGATTCAATGCAGAGATATCCAATCTAAGCTTGGTGGGCTTTCTTGGTGGAAAATATAGGCCAAGGAATTTGTCAAGCATTTCGGCTCAAGTGCGAATGGATCCCGCGGGAAGTGAAGTGAGCTATCTATAAGCTCCCTCGATCAAACTGAATGGGAAGAGCCGCAATCTAATAGCATCATCAGAAGCCCCATTAATCTTGAACATGTTGCATATCTGAACAAACTATGCTATATGGGCATGGGGGTCTTCATCCGGTCTTCTATCAAATTGAGCTGAATTTTGTATTATGTTCATTGTGCTAGCCTTGATCTCAAAATTGTTCATGTGTTGACATTTGGGGGATGAATGTTGAATTCCTCCCCAGTGTAATGAGATCTCTCATACTCAGATAATGTTTGCCTCCTTTCTGCCATGGTGGGAACTTCTCTAATCTCAATACTATCTTCAATAGTTATGAGGTTTTTTGCCTCAGAAGTGGATCCTAGAATTGATTCTTCTGCTTCTCTTAGTATTCGATGTAAAGTTCTTTCTTCTCACTATCTTCTTCAACCAAACCTTTAGGATTTTTACGGGTCATACATCAACACCTCGCAACAAAATAGAGTGAGAAAGATTGGTATACAAGAAATCAAACCAACTAAAATGTAAAAACAAAGGAAGAAAATAAAATAACTAAAGTAATAAACTCCTAGCCTTCCTAGTAGTCCTAATCTCCACGGCAACGGCGCCAAAAACTTGATGCGTGTGCAAACCGCAAGTGTATGGATCGTATCAAGTAATAGAGTGGACTATGAAAGTCTGGTATCGATCCTCAGGGAGAAAGAAGTACTAGTACCAACTATTCATCTATTATCTAGACGATCCAAAGGTGGGTGATTGTAATCTAAACCTAAAATGAAGAAATTGAAAACATAAGCTATGGGATCAAATTGACCTTGATGGTAATCAATCATGACAATGGGATACTTGGGCAATGAATCCCTCTTGGATTTCTATTCTATAAGATGGATGGAGATTTCTATGTTGATACTTAGTACAACCTTAGCCAAGAGTTCCTAAGATATTTTTTTCACTCCCTTTCTCGACGTGAATTACTAACCTAGTACCCTTACCGATGATGTTCTAGGGAACTAATATCTTTGAAGGATTGCGAGAATAAGACATATTAAGGATTCGCTCTCCTTAGTACTCGAGCTCTCGGTATACTCACAACCCTCTTTATTGGAGTTGGCCTACACACGGGGAGGCGCTCACTTCTTCCCCCATATGGATTATGAAAATCCTTCTGAGCTCTCGCAACGTAGAGAGATTAATGCACAATCCAAGGATTTATTATACCCAAGTATTTACAAAATTAGTTCCCCATGAAGGGAGAACAACAATCCAACACAAAGAGAATACAAATCAAACGAACCATAAAGAAGAACGCTATTACATACACCGTTGGTGGCTCTATTGATTCCACCTCTAATTCCTTGCCCTTCTCTCTCTCCAAGGGGTGATGATGGAGCCTTGAATACCTAATCCTTTGCTTTTCCCTTTCCCAAGCTTGCTTTCCCTTCCAAAGCCCTAATCATTTCGTATTTATAACCCCCTTTGGGTCTTTGGAGTCTATTTACAATTACACTTTGTTGGTAGTCACCAATAGGGAAACTTGCACTATACGAGGGTTCACACGGGCCGTAAACGGGCTTATGTGGAATACATGTCGATTTGTACTACCGTCTATCAGACTGCACGATACCTCGTATGGCCATATACGGCTATATATAATCTATGGAGATTAAATGCAAAGGTCATTTGAATCTCCAGTTTCATACGGACTGTATTGAAGCTCGTGTACCATCTTGCTTTCTCCAGAGTTGTTTTGTTTTGGCCTCAATTTCCATTTAAAAGCTTACTTTCTCACAGTGCCTTAATATTATGCCATGTTCATCAAAACCAACACTTTTTAAGTATCGATGGACTATAATTTTACCAAAATAGCATGTAAAGCATATATGAATATGGTATAGAATTATGCTCAATTGAACACTTATCACCTATCCCTACAACACCTTTATCTTTTTATTCATGCTTACTCCTTCTTACTTTAGTTTTCATTTGGAGGCTCATACTAATTCACTATCTATCTCTTTTTCCCCTTGCAAGTTTTACAGGCCATATTTTGTAGATGTTACGAGTACTTATCCCAGAAAGCAATATCATATCAAAATCATCAAAGTTAAACCCGAGAAGTTTTAGTTTACCATCTCCTTAATTTTCATTTGCTCTTGATTGTTTGCATTGAGGACAATGCAATATTTTTATTAGGGGGATGGAAAAATATCTTGCTATATTTTTATTCATTGCATATCTTAAAAATTTAATTTATTGCAAATCTTTATATAAGATGCATGCTTAATGTAAACCAATGATAGCATAATGCAAAAAATTTTCAGTTTCATGGTTTTCTTTGCATGTATTAAGCAGAATTTTTGATTCTCTCTATCAAACATCTTGGACACTTAGAGAAAATCTATGTGACTATCATATTCTCTAGTGAGTTGAAAATAATCTATTGCCATGTTCTTTTATCCTGATTTGCTATGTAGTATTTTTCCATGGCTCCAAGAGGTTTCGTGACACTAGTTTGAACTTTTTGCCCCTTTATTTTAATTAGTGGACAAGTAAGAGATAAATTAATAAATTAGTGTCATTATGAAAATAATAATAAAGACTATGTTACGCAATTCTTGGTAACAAAGTAGCTTGGGGTTACGGCTAATGATCGAGTGTGCCTCAAGTCAAAAAGTTGCTTATGAATATGAACGTATCCATGTAGATTTGTAACCTTCCAAGCAGTTGGGTGTTCTGGTGCCTAAACAGCATGTGCATCCCTCAGAAAAAAGGTCTACATTCTACATTAGTCTTCAGTAGTGGAAAGTCGGATATTTTAGGGATGCCCTACCAGTGTAAAAAAATAATAATAATAAAAAATAAATAAATCTATCTCCACTACATATATATATATATATATATATATATATATATATATATATAGTTTTTTTAATTCTATATCTCTCAAACTTGTCCACCACTTCATTGTTTGGGGGCTAGTTGTTTCATTTTTAGAGTCTCAAGATTCTTCTAGAGTCCATTGAAGGTATGCTTATCTTTTTAGGACTTAAGAACATGGTATGTGGAGTGAAAATGAACGCATATCATTACTTTAATTTTTCTTTTTGTTCTCTTGAAGCAAAGCAACCGCTTAAGTTTGGGGAAATTATGATACGCGTTCAATTAACCGTATTTTTATACTATTTTTATTCTCATTCTGCATGGAATCTTAAAATATTATAGGCCATCAATACTGATTTTATGTTAATTTTCACTTATACGGGATTAGAAGGGCTCGAGAGCAAAAAGGAAGAAATCTGGCATCAATCAAGGCTAAAAAAAAAGCACATAAGAAGTTACATAGGCGCGCGCAAGCACGCGTCTGCGTATAACTTGAAGGACCCAGCGATGGAAGCCGCGGGAGTTTGTAGCGACATTGTGGATCGACTTTTTCAGGCGCGCACAAGTATGCGCCCGCATTGAGGTGGCTGTAAAATCTCATTTAAGGAAAGCGCCTACACGCGCCGGTGCATAAAGGACTGTGGGATCTCATCTGAAGCACTTGCCCATGCATTCTCGCATCGATGCTCGTGTGAAGCTTGATCTAATCCAAGTTTATCTAAATTTAAAAGATTACGATTGGAGATCGCGCGGATAGCCAACAGCGCCTATAAATATGAGATTATTAGGTTTTTTTGGAGGACCGTCTTTTGCTTACTTTCTCATATTATCTTGTGAAGCAATGGGGATCGAAGGGAAGCTTCATCACACATCTTTGCAGACCGCCAACAATGGAGGGAATAACGTTGGACATTATGCTTGTTTTTCTTCCCTTTTACTTTTATTTTTGATGTGTGTTACCCTTTAACAAGGAACTAATTTGTTAGATGCTTGAGCATGTTGAACCTCCGTGATATGATTTAATTTTATGATTTAGGCTTCTATTTCTCTTTGGATGTTTTCTTAGTTGAGATCTATTGAATGTTTTTCATACATTGAATTTCTACGTTAGCGACAACCACGATTTTCAATTACGAGTTCTGGGGAAGAAGCGAATGCCTCCTAGTGAAGACATCGTAATAGAAAGGATCATGATCACATCGAGAACTTCGGTATTTAGGATAAAGATTCTTTTAAATCTATTATTCCTATGATTCTTCCAAGTTATAGGTTCCCTAGAACATCATGCGATGAGAATCTTGAGATTAGTAATTAAGCCTCAATGGAGGGTATGAAAGCACCATAGGAACCCTTGGTCAACTATCCTTCAACCATCATTTTAGAACCCTAGGTCTAATTATTTGCATGACAACCCAAAGGGGATACATTGCCCAAATATCTCCTCTCTTAATTGATTACTGATAAGTGCATGATCATACATAGATTTCCTTCATATTTACATGGACTTATGCCATTTTCTAGCGTCAATTTTCTATTTTTGTGCTTCTTTGGGTATTTCTGTTTGATTGGACAATTAAATAGGTACCTAGGAGAAAAAGGAACAGGAATGGAGATATTTCGGAGCAAAAAGGCCGAAATATTACACATGCAGAAAAGTGCATGGCCATGCTCTTACTCAACATGTACAGGCGTACTGATGAAGCACGAGCTTGTTCAAACCCGTGTAACTCTAGGATAATTAAAATCGCGTTAACCACGTCTCCAGATAAAGAGCACGGGCGTGCTCGAGGTCAACATAAGCATGCCTTGGATCAATATAGTCGTGCTTCACATCAACACAACCGTGCTTCATAGATTGGAAAATTATAAAAAGCCGTCCACTTAACCCTAGGAGGTATCTTTTGGCGGAGCAATCTCGTGTGATTCTCGCAACAACGGCTAGGGTTCCTCTAGAGGAATCGAAGGTGGAGGAGGCATAATCAGGGAAGATCTCAATGTCTGTTTGTATAACCTCCTCTTATATCTTGTTATGGTAGGCCATAGCATGAGAGGCGAAACCTTTTATGGTGCCTTAGATACCTGAACCCTAGGATAAACTTGTTATTGATTTCCTATTATGCTATGTTTTTGCCTTGTTAATAATTCCTGTGTAGTATCTTGATTGTCTGTACTTGCAATTCTGTGTGGTTTTTCCTTGCATAAGCCTGATCATCCATCTTTTCATGGGATAACATCAGGAAGTTAGTATTCATATTGGATAGTTATGTGGTTGTTATGGAATTAGCCCGAAGTTGTTACCTTTCTAGATAACCTTGTGTGGTTTTTCCTTGCGTGAGCCTCAAGTTGTCTACATTATTAGGTTAGAGTATCCAGTACCACAAGTGTTTATGCAGTGATTCATAACGGTTAGAATATCACATTAGCCCCGGGATTCATCTAGATAGGTTCCAATCAGACACAGGTGTTAGGGTGTGCATGTGCATCATGAGAGATCGGATGTTGCGTTGAGAAGTGCATTGCTACATCCTCCAGGAGTAATTAGTAATTAGCTAGTAATAGAGAGTCGATCATTAGCAAGGGAATCCTAGAGGGACTGTGATCCAAGTTGCCATATTTCATCTCTGATTACCCTCAATCTACCAATTGTTTGCATTAGCTTTTAATTAGGATATTCAATTAGTTTGATCACACAAATCATCATATAGTTTAGGTTAGGTAATAGAGGACAATTAGTACTAATGGTCAGTCCCTGTGGATTCGATTACCATACCCTTCGGTACTTTACTACTTTATCAACCTTGTATACTTACTTGGGAGAATTAATGGATTTTGAGGATTGCAATCGCTAGGAACATTAGAATTTGTTATTATAGCTATTTTATCTTACTTTACCAAAAAATCCAAAAAAATTTAGAAAATAAAAATCACAAAAATATAAAAAATACTCCCACTTTTGATCTTGTTTCTTTGTTTCTTCTTTTTAGGTGCTAGCGCATGAACAATAACATATTTCAATATTCAGAGGAAGTACCTAACCCATATTTCGAGTGTCACCTTCGTCGTCAAATAAGATAATTTCTTCTCAGAAAGATGACAACAATAGAATCTAGCTCAGGAGGTTAGCGGCCGGGACCAATGGGCGCCCATTTCTATCCATATCGGATTATGCAAAGCCAAACCTGGATAGAACTGGTTCAAGTATCATCCCACCACCAATCACAGATCACACTTTTGAACTCAAGCCTCATATCATCCAGATGGTCAAGCAATCATGCCAATTTAATGGTTTCCAAGATGAGGACCCATATGCACACTTGCAAAGCTTCTTGGAAATTAGTGACAATATTTCAGTGAACGGAGTACCGACAGACACCATCCATCTCAGGTTCTTCCCCTTCTTAGTCAAAAGACGGGCAAAACATTGGCTAGCCTCAAGGATCAATCACATTATGGACCCAGTTGACTGAGAAATTTTTGATTAGGTATTTCCCACGGGCCAAGATAACGAAGTTATGGAATGACATCTCTTCCTTCAGATAGATAGAGACAAAAACACTATATGACACATGGGAGAGGTACAAGGAGATGCTTAGCAAGTGCCCTCAACATGGTATAGAGGATTGGATGCAATTTCAAACATTCTACAATGGACTAAACATAGCCACCAAGTAGATGTTGGTTGCAACAACAAATGACTCACTTTACCACAAGAATCTTGACTCAACCAGAGAACTAATAGATGAGATGGCCACTAATGGATATCATCGAAGTTCTGAGAGAACCAAACTGAACAAGGTAGTCGGGATACATGAACTGGACATGTTGACTAACTTGGCAACCATAAATTGGAGAACATCAATTATCAGCAACCCGCATTAGTAATGATGTGTAATCATGTGGGAATAAGACAGAAGAAGGACACCACGAACAAGTGGAACAATTTGATTACATAAGAAGATCTCAAAACAACCCATGTAGTTCTACATATAACCCCTGATGGAGAAACCACCCCAACATCTCTTATATCATTCCGGTACAGCATTCGAGGTAACCAAGAGTAACCCCACCTTAAGGGAACCTACTATTACAACCAAGTAGTAAACTAAGTCAACAAGAAAAGAAGTTTCCAAGCTTGGAAATTTGGGTCCGCAATACTTTCAAGCAAATGAGACGCGACTAGCTAAGCATGAAAGATGATTAAGAATAAGCAAGCATCACTTCAGAACCTCAAACACCAAGTTACCAATATATCTAAGTTACTGGCAAAATGACCAGTGGGCACCCTACCGAGTAACACAGATGTCAACCCAAAGGAGTCTGTCAAGGCCATCACCCTCAGAAGTGGAAGGGAGGTAGCCCCATCATATGACAAGGTAGCAAGGGACACACCCATCACACAACCCTTGGAGCACAAATCTGAAGATGAATGAGAGACGGAGACAGAAAATAACAAGGAAAGACTCATGGTGCCAAAGTACAAGCCTAAATTTCCTTACCCAACCAAGCTGAAAATGGACCACCAAGATGAGCAATTCAAGAAATTCCTGGATATATTCAAGACACTACACATCAGCGTTTTATTTGTGGAAGCACTTGCTCAAATGCCATGATATGCCAAGTTTTTCAAAGAATTGCTCATCGAAAAAAGCAATCTGGAGGAGGTATCCACGTCAACACATAATGAACAATACTCAGCAGTCCTCACCAACAGTCTCCCGAAAAAGCAGAAGGACCCAGGGAGTTACATAATTCCCTTTATCATTGAAGGACCGGTGGATGGAAAGGGCTTGGCGGATATTGGAGCAAGTATCAACCTAATGCCCTATAAGATACTCCAAAAGCTGGGGATACGTGAGCCTAAACCCACAATAGGGACACTTTAAGTAGCAGATAGATCCATCCGGCACCCTTGAGGGATTGTTGAAGACGTGTTATTAAAAATCGATAAGTTCATATTCCTGGTGGATTTCTATAGTCTGGACCTAGATGATGAAGTAGAGATACCTCTCTTCCTTGGATGGCCGTTTCTAAAGACTATACAGTCACCATTTGATATCAAGGTCGGTCAAATAACCTTAACAATTGGAGAAGAAGCAGTAGTTTTCAAGATCAAAGACGCGATGCGACATCCCATGAAACTTGATATTTATTTGTTATTTTATTGACCCTATTAATTCTCGTGTTTCTAACCATGTGAAGGATAAACTATTGAAGTATCAGCTAAAAGACCTACTGGAGAGCGATCCACCCCAGGAAGAACAGATTGAGAAAATGAGAGATTATGAGCAAACTCTACCAATGACACTCAACCAGAAGAGGAGAGTATGGTGGAGAGAATTGACAAAAAGAAGTAGTCAATCTCTCACACCTGTAGCAATCAATTCAACACTACTCAACAACAACTTCAGTGAGTATGAATTTATATATTTCTTCAGTTAACAGTTTGCAAGACGCAGCATATAAGGGGAGGAAGACAGGGGGACCCGATTCTTCGAACCCTCTTGAACTTCAAGGTATGTTAAGCTAGTGACGTAAAACAAGCGCTTCTTGGGAGGCAACCCAAGCTTGGTTAGTTTTTACCCTTTTTAAGGTTGTTTAGGACTTTAGGTTAGTATTTATTAGTCGCAAATATCATATACATTAGTGGCAAATATCATTCACTGAATGATGTTTGTCAATTATGTAGTTCCAAAAAGTTTAACTACTAATCCTTTATAGTTGGAGCCACTAACACGTAGGAAGAGGGATGATAGAGCAACTTTTAGAAGGGAGGAACAATGAAGAGTTACATGGCCAGATTAGTGCTCTAGGCCGTGCATCTCTCGAAAATCGAATAAGCGAGGCATGAACAAAGAAGCACGGCCATGTTTCCAAGGAACACAGGCGTGCATTTCTTACAGAAATAAACATAGGCGCGAGGAACAGCCGTACTTCGAACCGTGCACATCGAGAGAAACCAAAGTAAAAAAGAACACAACCGTGGAACACAAAAGCATGACCATGCTTACCAAGCAAGATCGTGTTTAAAGGGCGTGCATAGGCAGACGAATCAAAAATTAGGTTTGAGTGATGCGTTATTTGCTAACCGCAACTATACGGGTTATATCAAGTAGTATAAGGACTAAGGAAGTAAGGTATCGAACCACAGGAAGAGGGGAAATACTAGTACTAACTACTTGTCTATATCTAGTCTAATCAAGATTTGTTGGATTCTAAACTATTCTAAAACTAAGGTAAGCTAGAAATTGAGATCATAAATAATGGGGTTGAATATTGAGGGTAATTCAGTCATAAGAAGGGATTTCGGGCAATGAATCCCCCTTGGGTTCTTCTAGAGATGGATAATGAATGCAAATATCTCTAGTTGCCCTAGATTCCTAAAGTGTTTTCACTCCCTCTCTCGAGGCCAAGCTACTAACCTAGTGCCCTTACCAATGAATTTTTAGGGAACCAAATACGTGGAAAGATTACAAGAATAATGCATATGAAAGAGTCGCTCTCCTTAGTATCCAATCTCTCGGCATACTCATAATCCTCTCCATTGAGGCATGACCACACATGGGAGGGGTTCTCGTATTCCCCCGATTCGTCGAATTGGATAATCCGAGCTTTCACAACGTAGAATACCCATGTACAATGAATAACAATCAATAGATCTCAATAATAGGAAATAAACAACTAGATTATCATTCACATTCACAATCAAAGTTTATGCATAACCCAAAGGTTCATCAATGCCTAAATACCTAAAAAGTTAGCTCTCCATGTGAGGAGAAATCAAATCCATTACAAAATAGATGAGATTCAAGGAAATCATAAAAGGGGATACTCTTACATACACTTTCAATGAAGATAGTGGAGCCTCTTGAGTCTCTTCTCCCTTCTTGCTTATCTCCCAAGCCAACCTCCCCAAAACCCTCAAAACATTACGAGTTTATACCCCCCCTATAGGTGATAGATGGCTCTTTATAAAACTGCCCCTGATTGGGTCTGCACCAACAGAGTAGACTTACGCCATAAGGGGGTTCATACGTGTTGTATGCGGGCATATATGGAATGCAAGGCGTCTTGTACGCCCATACGACAGACTGTATGACATCCCGTATGTGCTCATACGGGTTATGTACGATCCACGGAGCTAAAGTGCATGGCCTTTTGGTTCTCCAGGTCGTACGGGCTGTATGGAAGCCCGTACGCCATTGTGCATGCCTCTTCCAGATCTGCTTCATTTCGGCCTTGATTTCTCTTTAAGTACTCAGTTTCTCCCCACTGCCTCGCTATTTTTCCTTGTTCATAAAAAGAAACACATTTTAAGTACCAGCAAGCTATAATATCCTTTGCAAAACATAGGTAAAACATATGTAAATATGATTTAAAATAACTCTCATTTGAACACTTATCACATATCTCCACACTTATAGGTTTGGTTGTCCTCAAGCAAAGAAAAAGAAATCAACAAAAGAAGATAAGTGTTCAACCTCGGGCCATAAATGTTATCTTTTAATTCTATCCTAAGTTCACAGCAAAGTATAGGTTCTCATATTTCAACACCGAGGCTTAGATTGATCTCATAAGACAATTCATTACGGCTCTAGATGTGCATATTCACTCCACATGCCATGTTCTAAAGTCTTTGCAAGACAAGCATCCCATCAATGAGTTATAGAAGATCCTTGAGGCCCTATGATCAAGAGAGCTACCCCTCTATTCATTAGATATTGGACAAACTTGAGACTAAGTAAGTTTTTTTTTTTAATTTTTTATTCGGGTAGGGCATCCCTAATGGATCAAACTTTCCCATCCTAAAGATCAATGTAGAGTGTAATTCCTTCTTTCTGCAAGGTGTTCATCCTAATTAGGTACTGGAACACTTAGCTACTCAAAGGGTTACAACTCTACCTAGATGTGTTTATGCAAAATAGTGATTCTTCAACTTGAAGAACACTCTGATTAGGAGCCAGAACTCCAAGCTAATTCATCACCGAAAGCAGCAGAACACTGCCTTTATTATTCTACCACTAATATGTACAAACTACATTGTTACCCTCTTATTTGTCCACTATAGTATGTAATGGGTTTTAATGGTTTGAACTTATGCCACGAAGCCTCTTGGAACAATTGAGAATGAAGCTTAGTAATTAAAGTCAAGAAAACATGGCAATGTGTTATCTATTGTCTCTAGAGATTGTGAATATCATGAAGATGGTCCCTAGATGCCTATGGTGTTTCATAGGAGAATTAGCAAAAAAATTTGTGTGTGCCAAGGTGGTGCACTAAGAATAGAACATGTCGAATTTAGTAAATTGAATCTAACAAGGCCTTCATCGGTATATGTTAAACATGTATCATACAAAGATTTGTAATGAATTTCTAGAAAAACATTTGCAATGAATATCAACATTGGCTGCCTATCTCTACACTTAAAAATTTGTAATAGATCTCTAAGTTGATGGGTAGCCACCCATCTCCACACTTAAAAATGTACATTGTCCTCAATATACTCAAACATAAACAAGTAAAGCAAAAGTGGAGAAAGGTGAACTGAAACTACCCCGAATATATGGATGTGTCGCTTGAATTTGATAAATTGAGCGTTGGTGTGCACATTGGGGAATTTGTGGGTTCAAGTTCCAAATATGCAAGAGAGAAGAGATCATCATGCTCCACAAACAAGGAATAAATGGAAACCACAAGGAGTGAAAATAAAGATAGGGTGGTGCCCTTGCTATTAGTACAATGATGCATGAATAAAGGGAACAAGTCCAAATAACACACAAAACAAGAATAAAAACAACAACTAGAGAAAATAGAAATATCTCAATCCTCCATGGCGGTGGATTGCTCGGTGGTGCCTAAGATAGAGGAGTAGGAGCTGCCTGTCCTTGAATGTAGAGAGGGAGAGCTCGGTGAACTGATCCCTCATGTAGCACTGCTTATTAAGGAAATGAGTCTGCATCCAGCGTTGCTCGTCGAGGAACTAAGCCCGCATCTGGCACTGCTCATCGAGAATGGTATCCTAGATGGTGTAGATCTCAGTCATTTGCTCCTCCAATCTCGCAAGTTGGTCCTGGGAAGCAGGGGAGTGTCGGCCAACAGTCGAGAAGATAGTGAAGAGTCCTCACGATGCGGACTCTAGGTTGTAATCACAGACTTCGGACTTACGGTTGGCGAGGACATAGCGGCTCTCGAATGTCGGATGAAGATCATTTGGCGGAGGGTGCTCATCCCAAGAGTGGTCATCAACTAGAGTCGTGTGGTATCATGACCCTCATCTCTAGCCCGGGCCAATGATCGGCGGTGATGTAAGGTCCCACGCTAATAGACTTAAGTCCGAGGCTCTGTCTCGATGTCCTAGATAGTCAGCGATATGCATTATCCCAGTTGATAGGCACTTCGCTCAAAGATGTTGTATAGAAGGAACTGGTAGGTATTTGTTGATAAGTGTTCAAATGAGTATCATTTATATATGAAATTCATACATATTATCTTATGTTTTGGAGGAATGTTGGCCCAGGTGCTTAAAAGGCTTTGTTTTTGTAAGCAGGGGCAGAAAACAACCATCTCGAGAGAAAGGAAGCGTTTTCGAGAGAATCGCGGGCCAAAGTAAGCGAAAGCAATTTGGAAGAAAGTCCATGCAGTCACATACGGACCAGTATGGACACGAGGGATTCATCTGGACTCACGAACGGACTGACAAGACCCGCATTACACGAGGACTGAGAGATATACGACCCGTCACGATAGTCCGTATAGGTGTCCGTTATAAGGTATATGCTGACGGGTCATTATGAAACACATCTTGGGTCGTATATCATTAAAAGCTAGCATTTGCGATTTCGGCCGAATCGAGGGTAAAATCGGGAAATACACCCAAAACCCTAGAGGGGGGGTATAAAGAGAGATGTAAAAGAGGGTTTTGGGTCATCATGGAGGAGATTGAAGAAGAGAAGGCTCAAGAGGGCTAAAGAGAAGAAGAAGGGGCTAGAGAGAAAGGGGAAATCCACAAACGGTCATCATCAAGGGTTTGTTTCATGAATCTTGTGTTTGATTTCTCCTTTGACATTGATTGTAACTCTCCATTGATGGAGAGCTAAACTTTTGATACTTGGGTGTTGATGAACCTTTGGATTATGGTTATTTGATATTGTCTCATCTATGTTGATTGCTTGGTTGAATGCATTATGGTCTATTGAATGTATTGTATGGTGAAAGTATTAACCTCTCGTTGCGAGAGCCGGAGAGGTTTCTCTAGTCCATGTGGGGAAGAAGCGGCACTCCCGCATGTAGACAAACTTCAATAGAGAGGGCTAGGAGTACACCGGGAGCCCGGGTACTAAGGCGAGCAACTCGTTTAGATGTTTTATTCCCTTAGTCCTTCCAAGAGATAGGTTCCCTAGAGCTTAACTAGTGAGGGTACTAGGTTGAGTAATCACCCTCGAGCGAGGGGATGAAATCGTATTAGGAACCTTTGGCCAATGATTCACCAAGATTCAACATAGAGAGCATTATCCACATCTAAGGAAATCCAAAGGGGATTCAATCACCCAAGTATCCCCCTTCATCGATTGACATCTTCAAGATCAATTGCACTTGTTAATTTGCTTCATTAGCTTTAGAATTAGATTTAGTATCATCAACCCGAATTGATTGACTAGATAATAGACAATTAATTAGTACTAGTATTTTCTTTCTCCACGAGGATTGATGCAGACTTTTCAATAGTCCACTTTACTACTTGATCCGACCCGTACACTTGCGGTTAGAACGCATCAACTGTGACCATACCGGTACTATTATCACGCCTGCGCAAGCGGTCACGGACCGACTAGGGCGTGGATGTATGATGGACTAAATCCTTTATAAAGGGGCCTTGTTATTTACGTAAGCCTACCAAATTTGGAGCCAATAGCGTAATGAAGAGATAGTGCGCTCAGGGAAGGCAGTGAGTAGTTCTCTGTACTGAGTGGAGGCAACAAACTCAAGGTCGTAGAAGCCCATGTATAGCGCAAACTAAGTGTATCTCAATTGTTCTTTGCTCCCAGAGAATTTGGAAAGTAATGGCGGTCGGGGCTGCAGGCCACCGCACTCTGATCCACCTTGAATGTGCTGAGGATCTGCAAAGTATGCTCTTTATATACCTCATTGCTAAGAGAAAAGACTGTATCCCACCCGCCAAAGAAGATCATCTCTCGAACTAGCTCCTTAATCCCAAAATTTGCTCCAAAATATCCCGTCAATAAGCCACGGATGATGGCTGAATGAATGGTCGGATAGACGAGTGTATCGATGGCGGAATCACTCCTCCGTGAACTGAGGGGCCCTAGAGGAGGAATCCGCGCACATCTTGCGCATTTTATCCTCGGAGGCCCGCTTCTTTAGATGCATATCTACAAAATAAAAGAAAAAGATTGTTAGTGTACGTAAGAGGTAGAAAGAAATGAAAAGCGTGCGACAAAGGGGAATGCGTGTGTAGCGCCTCGACCGGATTACGGGACCTCGACGCGCGTCAGCAGATCAGCCCATAGTATCCAAGTGGAGACTAGCCCCACTCGAATACAAGGCCTAAAATGATAAGCAGATAATACATTTAACCAAAGATAATCAATAAATAAACCATAAAGTCTCAGCGGAAACATAATAAAATCAAATAAGGGTCCATGCCCTATACACAATCCAGGCCCTACCAGGGTCCTACCAAAATAGAAACAGTGTCCTCACACACAAAAATAAAATAACTAGGGAGGTCCTCCAACCTCAACAATATCCCGTCCCAACTCTCGTCGTCCTTGAGCTCGAGTCTACCTACTCCTCAGGACCTGAAATGAGAGAAGAGAAAAGTCGTGAGCTTTCGAATGGAAAGCCCAGTAAGTACCCTGCAAGAATCACAGTAATTAAATTTGGAGCAGGATATCAAATAACATAGGATCATCAAACAAAGGGGCTACACCCCATACAAACAGATCCCTAACATCCAGCTACGGCCCTCGGGGCCTAGGATGAGAAGTCCAAGAACAGCTCAGCAAACACTTCCCCGGTGACAACCTCAGTGTAATAAAGAAACGCTAGCCTCGGTGCAACAAGCGACCTCGAGTGGCGGCGAACACATGCAGCGGTCGGTAGCGCCACCTCTACGTGTCGACACGGCCAGCAAATCGACCCCACTGACAGGGATACGGAGTCTCGGACTCCACTGCAACCGAGCAGAAGATCAGAACTCAGTTGGCACATACCTCCCGGCCAGCACACAAGACCATGTGCCCATGATCAAGTGTCGGCCCACGGGTGGGTAGTCCAACTAAGTATATCAATAAACGGTAGTCCTAAACTACCACAAGCAATTCAACCATGCACATAATAGGAAAGATATCAATCAAATTATCTATGTGCATGTATCACAAGAGTAAATACAAAACAAGATCATGCTAACAGATAGCATCCAACAAAGCAAGAAAACCCATGCAAGGGTGGAAACAAGGCAAGAGTAACTTACCTGTAATCACTAAGCCTGGTGTTCCACGGAATATCCTCCCGACGCATCCACGTCGATACCTGGTAATGACAATTACTACTCAATACCACCCCCGACACAAAATGGGCTATTAATATCAATAACAACATTAAAGCGAAATTTCTGAAATTACTGCGCAGTCCCAAAGAACTGCTCATAACTTTTGATCCAGGAACCCGTTTGAGGTGAAACAGGGTTCGTTGGAAAGATCTCTTCCTTATCTTTCCAACGGTACCTTATACGATACTATCCGATGTCTACACGAACAGCAGATTTCTCTCAAAGCGGGCAGTCAGGCAGCAGCCTTCAATCTCACATAAAATCTTAAGCATCATGCTTCATCAACCCAAAGATAACCCCACACATGTCCAAAACCACAGCCACCCATTAGCTCTACTTATAATGGGACTATTGACACTCATTGCAGAACCAACTATACAAACCTCAAACTTCTCCAATATCAGCAGCTCGTGTGCTACCATCACTACCAAATCATTAAACCCCATGTAAATTATATTCATTGAGCTTGCATCAATCAATAATATACTACAGAAATAACACCAAGGCTTACTAGTAGTCAAGAAAGTCAATAAAACTCCACAGAACCACCAGATTACACTTGTGCACAGTCACATAGAATCATGAGATTAAAGCCATAACTATCTTCAAAGAACCTCGACATAAAATCACAGGAATATATACCTCAAGCTGAGCACAATTAAATTTCAGAGTTTATCACGAAGGCGTACACCTCAAAGCCTCTACCAAAACACCAAGAGAAAGAGAAAAGGAAGAGTGTTCCACTGCCTCTCAACTCTCAAGGCACCTGAAAACCCAGTTCATATCTCCCCTTCTTGTCAAACTCATGACCTGGAGACTAACTGAAACCCAAGCCTTGGGACATGCATACATGAAATCACAAGAAAAACCCTCAAAGTACTGTCCAAAAACTTATCATTTCCCAGAGACTCAATCATCATCACAAACCCAAAAACCAAGCTTGAAACCTTCTCAGAATTGCTCTCCCACTCAACAGCCATAGATTCCTCTTCACCTGTTCTAACAGAAGCCTCACACATGAAGCTAACTAACATGAAGACCTTGCACGAATCCTAATCATATGTAAACATCACAGAAAGATCCCAGCAAGGCCAACCACTTGTAAAATTAGAAAGAAAACTCGTTTATCTCTATCACAGCTGAACAAGCTTCTAAAGCCTTCTCTACACTCTCTTCCAAATCTATCCACACTGTCCCTATCTTTCCCTTCTACTGTCAGCCTTAAGAACCCGTTACCTGTTCAAGTACTCATCATCATGTACCTCTCAGAACTCACGCCACCCAGAACTATTTCCCCACATCCAGTCCTGAACCTCATCAAACAAAAATAAGCATCTACTATGCAGGGTCTGAAGCCTTACCTCACTCGCGTTAGAGGCGAGATGCAGGTTCGCGATCGCAGGTGGTCCGCCGTCTAACGAGCGCTCGAGGTTGCCAAGAGAGGCTGGCGTCGTCTCCACCGCTCGATCTCTCCTTCCTCTCTGTACCAAGGTGGCGTTAGGGTTTTAGAAATTAAATGCTTGCCCTTTTTATAGACGATCCTAAACGCGGTTTGGAGGCGATATAGTTCGCACGATCTCCTCCCAACTCTAACCGATCTTATCTCTTTTTTAAAAAAATTCGAGGGGGCCTTAAAGGCCGCCGCGGTGGCTGGCAGCGACCCACCGGGCGGAGGAGGGAGCCCAAACCGGATGCCTTACTTGGGCCATCCTCACCACTCACTCACGCCTCGGGATGGCCTTCGCTCCGATCTGACCATCAAAATACAAAGAGGCGACTCCGTGCATGAGTTCATGCATCTTTATTCCTAAAACCCCCGCAAACTTCACACTATTTACATTCAAATTTCGAAACCAAAGAGTACGGAGAATTTTATTCAAGTCCTTTAGGTTTATTTATCTTCCATCCGGCCCTCCTCCTTGAGGAGAGAGTGACAACTTCTTGTCAGGTCCTCAAATAGAATATGATTGCATTTTGGTCCTTGACAACCCAATAAATTCAATTACAAATATTAACCAAATTAAATCCCCGATAATCATTAAATCCGATTTAATCAAATAATTCATCCTAACCTTCCCAATTTAAGATTTTATCTAAACCACTAATTTAATTCTATTATTTATCTCTTCCTCTAATTATCCAAACTAGATAATTCATCTAATTATTAGAGATAATTAAAATCAAGAAATTACCAAAATTACCCACAAAACCCTTGGGTTTTACAATCCTCCCCCCTTACAGAAATTTCGTCCTCGAAATTTAACATCAAACAACCCAAGAATAAAGCTCAAGTAAATAACTCCGGGTAGCGCTCTTTCATGTCTTCTTCGCGCTCCCACGTCGCCTCCCGAGTAGAATGATGGTTCCACTTTACCTTCACATAGGGAATGGCACGGTTCCTCAACTGCTTCACCTCCCTGCTTAAAATCTCCACCGGGCGTTCCTCATAAGTCATGTCCTCCTGGACCTCCACTGGAACCTGTGGGATCACCCGAGATGGATCCCGAATACATTTCTTCAGCATAGAAATGTGGAATACATCATGGACCTGTGCCAAGTTCGGGGGTAAAGCCAACCTATAAGCCACGGTCCCAACTCGTCCAAGAACCTCAAATGGTCCAATGTAGCGTGGAGCAAGCTTCCCACGCCTCCCAAACCTCACAACACCCTTCATAGGCGACACCTTCAGGAACACAACATCACCCACCTGAAACTCCCGATCAGAACGTTTCTTGTCAGCATAACTCTTACATCTACTCACAGGCTGACCGCCGGCCTCTCTCACGATCATCTTGACATGCTCCTGCATCGCACTGACAAAATCATTTCAGTAATTGTCTTCTCAGCTACCAGCTTTCTCTCACCCACATCTCCCCAACAAATCGGTGTCCGGCACTTCCTCCCGTAAAGTGCCTCATAAGGAGCCATCCCAATGCTCGCCTGGTAACTGTTGTTGTAGGCGAACTCCACCAAGCTCAGTCGCTCATCCCAAGATCCTGAGAAATCCAGTGCACATGCCCTGAGCATGTCCTCCAAAACCTGAATGGTCCTCTCCCGGGACATCCCATACATGCGTGGGTGGAAAGTCACTTAGAAAGCAGGACACGTGCCTGTGAGCCTCATGCAAACTCTCCCAGAACCTCGACACAAATCTCGAATCCCGATCAGAGGTAATCGACACTGGTACTCCATGCAACCTCACAATCTCATCTATGTATAACTGAGACAATTTGCTCGATGGTGGCCCGTCCTCAGCGGTAAAGATGTTGCCGACTTAGTCAACTTTGTCCACAATGACCCAGTTGACTCTTTACCCCTCGAGTATGGGGTAGCCACATCCAGAAGTCCATGTTGATATGCTCCCACTTCCACTCCGGAATGGGTAAGAGTATAATGTCCCATTTGGTTTTACGATGCTTTCGGCCACCGCTGGCCGACAAGTGATGCACTCTGACACAAACTACGCAACCTCCGCTTCATACCCTTCCACCAAAAATGGTCCTTCAAACCCTTGTACATCTTGGTACCCCCGGGATGAATCGCATAGCCCGAATAATGTGCCTCCTCAAGGATCTCCTCCCTCAACTCTGGGACACTAGGCACGCAAAGTCTGTCATCGAACCTCAGTGTACCATCCTCATGAATCCTGAACCGTGACGGTTCACCCTGACCAACCTGACCCCTGATCTCCTCCAGATCTGGATCCTGTCCCTGAGCATCTCTGATCCTGCCCAACACTGAGGGTCGAACATGCAAGCTGACCAAACTAACCTCCATGTGCGGCAAAATCACCTCTAACTCCAGTCTCCTCATCTCCTCCAACAAGGGCCTCTCAGATGTCAATAGTGCGGCAACTCCATAGTTGGACTTCCTACTCAAAGCATCTGCTACCACGTTAGCCTTACCCGGGTGGTAATGAACACTCAAATCATAGTCCTTGATCAACTCCAACCACAGCCGTTGTCTCATATTCAGCTCCTTCTGTGTAAAAATATACTTGAGGCTCTTGTGGTCTGTGTAAATCTCACATGGTACACCGTAGAGGAAATGCCGCCAAATCTTCAAGGCAAACACGATCGCTGCAAGCTCCAGATCGTGTGTGGGGTAGTTCTCCTCATAGGGCTTCAACTGACGGGAAGCATAAGCAATCACCCGCCCGTCCTGCATCAACGCACACCCCAGGCCAGTCTTGCAAGCATCACTATATACTGTGTAACCACGTCCACTCTGTGGTAGTGCCAGAATAGGTGCGGACACCAATCTCTGCTTCAATTCCAGGAAGCTCTTCTCACATGCCTCTGACCACACAAACTTGGTGCCCTTCCTGGTCAATCTAGTCAAGGGACCTGCCAGCCGGGAAAAACCCTCAACAAACCTCCTGTAGTACCCAGCCAATCCCAAGAAACTCCGGATCTCCCTGACTGTGGTCGGTCTCCTCCAGTCGACGACGGCCTCAATCTTCTTGGGGTCCACAGAAACTCCAGCACCGCTGATCACATGCCCCAAGAATGCAACACTATCCAGCCAGAACTCACACTTGGAGAACTTGGCATACAGCTGATGCTGCCTCAAGATCCCCAACACTGTCCTCAAGTGCTCCTCGTGTGCCTGGCGGCTCCTGGAATAAATCAGTATGTCGTCAATGAAGACCACCACGAACCGGTCCAAGTACTGCCTAAAGACCCGGTTCATCATATCCATAAACACTGCAGGGGCATTAGTCAACCCGAAAGGCATCACCCTGAACTCATAATGTCCATATCTGGTCCGAAAGGCACTCTTCGGGATATCCTCCTCCCTGATCCGCACCTGGTGGTATCCAGACCTCAAGTCTACCTTCGAGAACACCTGGGCTCCCTGCAACTGATCCAACAAATCATCAATCCTGGGCAGAGGATACTTGTTCTTCACTGTCACCTTGTTCAACTCTCTATAGTCGATGCACAGCCTCATCGACCCATCTTTCTTCTTCACAAACAACACCGGTGCCCCCCAAGGTGACATACTGGGCCTAATGAACCCCTTCTCCAATAACTCCTCCAACTGTGCCTTCAGCTCCTTCAACTCAGCTGGCGCCATCCTGTAAGGAGCTCTAGACACTGGGGCTGTACCCGGAACCAAGTCAATAAAGAACTCCACCTCTCGCTCCGGAGGTAGTCCTGGCAAGTCATCCGGAAATACATCTGGAAACTCCCTCACTACCGGTACATCTCCTACTGTGGGTCCACTCTCCTGCTTTGCCTCCGAGACCGAGGCGGATACCCAATACAACCTCCGCCAAGCAACCTCCGCTACTGAGAGCCGAGATCTCGAACCAACGAGCAATCCTTACTACCATGGAAGGTGAACTCCTCGCCACCCTAAGACTCAATGTCACTCTTCCCACGGCAATCCACTCACCGTGCATATGCGAAGAGAGCTAATCCATCCCGAGGATCACGCGTCGTAATCCCTCAGGTCCATCACATGTAGGTCGGCAGGCAGCCCCCGCCCCTCAATCACCACTGGGCATGCCGGTGACATCCTCGCCACTACCACGGCGGCTCCACCGGTATTATCTACCCTCAAGTCATATGACAACTCCACAATAGGTAAAGAATGACGCCGAGCAAATAAAGAAGAAACAAAAGAATGCGTGGCACCCGGCCAAATAAGGTACAAGCATAAAAGGAGTCGGAAATGGTACTGCTGACTACATCACCATGCCTGCCTCCTCGGTAGTGAGGTGGTAAACTTCGCCCACTGAGTCATGGGCCTCTGCTGCCGCTGCTGGTCACTGTACAGTAGAAGGCCGCCCAAAGATAATGCCCTTCCCTTCTTGTCACCCCTTGTGGCCTCTGGAAATCCAATGTGGTGACTAGAGGCCCTATAAGACTGCTGCTGCTGGCCCTGTGCTCCACTCAGCGTCTGCACACACTTTGTCTCTGGACACCGCTCTCCTCCTGTGTTCTAAGCTGCCACATGTGAAGCACCCTCCAGTAATCTTCGGACACTGAGATCTCTTGTGCGGACCCCTGCACTCATAGCATCTCAAAGTCTGTGAACCCCCAATAGATGAACCACCGCCTCCAGATGAGGCTGAAGACCCAGATGGTCTACCATACGGCCTGCACTGCTCCAGACTTCTTGCTACACGAACTCTTGCCGAGAACCGCCCTTAACTGCATTCGCTCTTCTCTTGCTTCAAGCGTGGTGGCGGAAAGGTACTCCCTCACCGGTGGCCTCAATAAACTTGGCCCTAGACAACTGCGTATTTGTAAGTGGTGCACATATGCCCGACAACATGGTCCCCGAGTGATGGATGCACGGTCCCTCATCGAATCTACGAACCTTGCTCTCCCGAGTGGAAACAAGGTTGGTGCAAATCGGCAAGCCTATCAAACTCGGCCTCGTAATGCTCTCTACTGTCCCGATTACTTACGAGTAAGAAACATAAGCCGCCTCTCCATCGCATAATCACTCGCCTCGTGAGAAATACTTCGGCCAGGAAGGCCTTCTTGAACTCAACCCAGGTATGGAAAGGTGCTCCATCCCTGGCCCGTATCTCTCCAAGGTACCAATCCTCTGCGGCACCTAGCATCAAATAAGCCACAGTCCTGATCCTCTCCCCATCATGCATGCGATGCACCTCAAAGGCTTTCTCAAGCTCCTCGAGCCAAGCTCTCAAGCACTGAGGGTCTGGAGTACCCTCAAATGATCTAGGAGCAGGCCTCTTAATCTCACCCAGTATACCTCTAGTGGCTAGTGCTGCAGGCGATGATGTAGGCGGAGGTGGCGGTGGTGGTGCCTGATGCTGCTGTCGCTGCTCCCGTATGTACTCCACCATCTCTCGTATCAGCCCCAACATAGTACTAGGGGGTACCTCCCCCCTCGGGTCCGGGCCCGCAGCCTGTGGCCCTGTATTCCCTGATTGAGAGGGCTGCTCCTGCTCAACCTCTATCTCTGCTGGAGGTGGGGGAACCTCCTCTGCCTGGGGCATGTCCTGCACTGGAGGCTGAAGTACATACTCATGTGCAGGTCGCCCGCTGCCTCCCCAACCCACCATAATGCACGCCAAGCAAATCACATGCTGCCATTACTTGATTCAAATCCTGGTTTACCCTACCCAACACTCAGTTCAACCTAATTGTCTATGTCACTAAGGCAACTAGAGTGTCATTTATCTGCATTGCTCTGATACCACTTTAATCTGTAACGCCCCGACCCGGATTCTGGGACCTCGGGCACGTCAACAGATCGGCCGTATCCAAGTGGAGACGAGCCCCACTCGAATACAAGGCCTAAAATGATAAGCAGATAATACATTTAACCAAAAGATAATCAATAAATAAACCATAAAGTCTCAGCGGAAACATAATAAAATCAAATAAGGGTCCATGCCCTATACACAATCCAGGCCCTACCAGGGTCCTACCAAAATAGAAACAGTGTCCTCACACACAAAAATAAAATAACTAGGGAGGTCCTCCAACCTCAACAATATCCCGTCCCAACTCTCGTCCTTGAGCTCGAGTCTACCTACTCCTCAGGACCTGAAATGAGAGAAGAGAAAAGTCGTGAGCTTTCGAATGGAAAGCCCAGTAAGTACCCTGCAAGAATCACAATGGTCAGCTGGAACAGATATCAAATAACATAGGATCATCAAACAAAGGGGCTACACCCCATACAAACAGATCCTAACATCCAGCCTACTACCGGGGCCTAGGATGAGAAGTCCAAGAACATTTCGGCAAACACTTCCCGGACGGCCAAAGGTCAGTAAAGAAACGCTAGCCTTGATCTCGGTGCAACAATACCTCGGGCCGTGAGCTTTAATTTAACCTGTCGGCGGTCGGTAGCGCCACCTCACGCATTTCGACACGGCCAGCAAATCGACCCCACTGACAGGGATACGGAGTCTCGGACTCCACTGCAACCGAGCAGAAGATCAGAACTCAGTTGGCACATACCTCCCGGCCAGTACACAAGACCATGTGCCCATGATCAAGTCGCCTACGGGTGGGTAGTCCAACTAAGTATATCAATAAACGGTAGTCCTAAACTACCACAAGCAATTCAACCATGCACATAATAGGAAAGATATCAATCAAATTATCTATGTGCATGTATCACAAGAGTAAATACAAAACAAGATCATGGTAACAGATAGCATCCAACAAAGCAAGAAAACCCATGCAAGGGTGGAAACAAGGCAAGAGTGACTTACACAGTAATCACTAAGCCCGGTGTTCCACGGAATATCCTCCGACGCATCCACATCGATACACAGTAATGACAATTACTACTCAATACCACCCCCGACATAAAATGGCCTATTAATATCAATAACAACATTAAAGCGAAATTTCTGAAATTACTGCACAGTCCCAAAGAACTGCTCATAACTTTTGATCCAGGAACCCGTTTGAGGTGAAACAGGGTTCGTTGGAAAGATCTCTTCCTTATCTTTCCAACGGTACCTTATACGATACTATCCGATGTCTACACGAACAGCAGATTTCTCTCAAAGCGGGCAGTCAGGCAGCAGCCTTCAATCTCACATAAAATCATAAGCATCATGCTTCATCAACTCAAAGATAACCCCACACATGTCCAAAACCACAGCCACCCATTAGCTCTACTTATAATGGGACTATTGACACTCATTGCAGAACCAACTATACAAACCTCAAACTTCTCCAATATCAGCAGCTCGTGTGCTACCATCACTACCAAATCATTAAACCCCATGTAAATTATATTCATTGAGCTTGCATCAATCAATAATATACTACAGAAATAACACCAAGGCTTACTAGTAGTCAAGAAAGTCAATAAAACTCCACAGAACCACCAGATTACACTTGTACCGCGATCCACATAGAATCATGAGATTAAAGCCATTACTATCTTCAAAGAACCTCAGCATAAAATCACAGGAATATATACCTCAAGTCGGGCACAATTAAATTTCAGAGTTTATCACGGCGCATACACCTCAAAGCCTCTACCAAAACACCAAGAGAAAGAGAAAAGGAAGAGTGTTCCACCGCCTCTCAACTCTCAAGGCACACGAAAACCCAGTTCATATCTCCCCTTCTTGTCAAACCCATGACACGGAGACTAATCAAACCCAAGCCTTGGGACATGCATACATGAAATCACAAGAAAAACCCTCAAAGTACTGTCCAAAAACTTATCATTTCCGGAGACTCAATCATCATCACAAACCCAAAAACCAAGCTTGAAACCTTCTAGAATTGCTCTCCCACTCAATGTACCATAGATTCCTCTTCACTGTTTCTACTTGTAAGCCTCACACATGAAGCTAACTAACATGAAGACCTTGCACGAATCCTAATCATATGTAAACATCACAGAAAGATCCCGACCAAGGCCAACCACTTGTAAAATTAGAAAGAAAACTTCGTTTATCTCTATCACGGTGAACAAGCTTCTAAAGCCTTCTCTACACTCTCTTCCAAATCTATCCACACCTGTCCCTATCTTTCCCTTCTCATCACAAATTTTAAGAACCCAATTTACTGTTCAAGTACTCATCATCATGTACCTCTCTGAACTCACGCCACCCAGAACTATTTCCCCACATCCAGTCCTGAACCTCATCAAACAAAAATAAGCATCTACTATGCAGGGTCTGAAGCCTTACCTCACTCGCGTTAGAGGCGAGATGCAGGTTCGCGATCGCAGGTGGTCCGCCGTCTAACGAGCGCTCGAGGTTGCCAAGAGAGGCTGGCGTCGTCTCCACCGCTCGATCTCTCCTTCCTCTCTGTACCAAGGTGGCGTTAGGGTTTTAGAGAGTCGTACTGCCCTTTTTATAGACGATCCTAAACGCGGTTTGGAGGCGATATAGTTCGCACGATCTCCTCCCAACTCTAACCGATCTTATCTCTTTTTTTTTAAAAAAAAAAATTCCAGGGACGCCCAAAGGCCGCACGGTGGCGCGCGCGACCCACCGGCGGAGGAGGGAGCCCAGCCCCGGATGCCTTACTTCAGGCCATCCTCACCACTCACCTGCCTCGGGATGACGCTCGCTCCGATCTCAGCCATCAAAATACAAAGGGCAGCTCACGTGCATGAGTTCATGCATCTTTATTCTAAAACCCCCGCAAACTTCACACTATTTACATTCAGCTCAGAAACCAAAGAGTACGGAGAATTTTATTCAAGTCCTTTAGGTTTATTTATCTTCCATCCCAGCCCCTCCTTCAGAGAGAGTGACAACTTCTTGTCCAGTCCTCAAATAGAATATGATTGCATTTTGGTCCTTGACAACCCAATAAATTCAATTACAAATATTAACCAAATTAAATCCCCGATAATCATTAAATCCGATTTAATCAAATAATTCATCCTAACCTTCCCAATTTAAGATTTTATCTAAACCACTAATTTAATTCTATTATTTATCTCTTCCTCTAATTATCCAAACTAGATAATTCATCTAATTATTAGAGATAATTAAAATCAAGAAATTACCAAAATTACCCACAAAACCCTTGGGTTTTACAATCCTCCCCTTACGAGTAAATTTCGTCCCTCAAATTTAACATCAAACAACCCAAGAAGAATAAAGCTCAAGTAAATATCTCAGGGTAGCGCTCTTTCATGTCTTCTTCAAGGCTCCCACGCCTCCCGAGTAGAATGATGGTTCCACTTTACCTTCACATAGGGAATGGCACGGTTCCTCAACTGCTTCACCTCCCTGCTTAAAATCTCCACCGGGCGTTCCTCATAAGTCATGTCCTTCTGGACCTCCACTGGAACCTGTGGGATCACCCGAGATGGATCCCGAATACATTTCTTCAGCATAGAAATGTGGAATACATCATGGACACGTACAAGTTCGGGGTAAAGCCAACCTATGCTTTTCACGGTCCCAACTCGCCCAAGAACCTCAAATGGTTCAATGTAGTGTGGGGCAAGTTTTCCACGCCTCCCAAACCTCACAACACCCTTCATAGGTAACACCTTCAGGAACACTACATCACCCACTTGAAACTCCGGTCAGAACGTTTCTTGTTAGCATAACTCTTCGCTACTACTCGAAAGTGACCTTCTCCTCTCTCTGATCATCTTGACATGCTCCTCTGTCTGCCTGACAAAATCTGGCTGCTTAATTGTCTTCTCAGCTACCAGCTTTCTCTCACCCACATCTCCCCAACAAATCGGTGTCCGACACATCCTCCCGTAAAGTGCCTCATAAGGAGCCATCCCAATGCTCGCCTGGTAACTGTTGTTGTAGGCGAACTCCACCAAGCTCAGTCGCTCATCCCAAGATCCTGAGAAATCCAAAGGCACATGCCCCGAAAGCATGTCCTCCAAAACTGAATGGTCCTCTGTGACCGCCCATCCGTCTCATGCGGGTGGAAAGTCGCACGAAAGCCAGGACACGCGTGCTGAGCCTCATGCAAACTCTCCCAGAACCTCGACACAAATCTCGAATCCCGATTAGAGGTAATCGACACGGGTACTCCATGCAACCTCACAATCTCATCTATGTATAACTGAGACAACTGCTCCAATGAGGCGCCCGTCCTCAACGGTAAAAAGTGTGCCGACTTAGTCAACCTGTCCACAATGACCCAGATTGACTCTTTACCCCTCTGAGTATGGGGTAGCCCTGTCACGAAGTCCATGTTGATATGCTCCCACTTCCACTCCGGAATGGGTAAGGGCTGTAATGTCCCCGCTGGTTTCTGATGCTCGGCCTTCACCAACTGACAAGTGATGCACTACGACACAAACTCTGCAACCTCCCGCTTCATACCCTTCCACCAAAAATGGTCCTTCAAACCCTTGTACATCTTGGTACCCCCGGGATGAATCGCATAGCCCGAATAATGTGCCTCCTCAAGGATCTCCTCCCTCAACCCTGGGACACTAGGCACGCAAAGTCTGTCATCGAACCTCAGTGTACCATCCTCATGAATCCTGAACCGTGACGGTTCACCCTGACCAACCTGACCCCTGATCTCCTCCAGATCTGGATCCCGCCCCCGAGCATCTCCGATCACGCCCCAACACCGAGGGTCGAACATGCAAGTGACCAAACTAACCTCCATGTGCGGCAAAATCACCTCTAACTCCAGTCTCCTCATCTCCTCCAACAAGGGCCTCTCAGATGTCAATAGTGCGGCAACTCCATAGTTGGACTTCCTACTCAAAGCATCTGCTACCACGCTTAGCCTTGCGGGTGGTAATGAACACTCAAATCATAGTCCTTGATCAACTCCAACCCACAGTAGTTGTCACCGTATTCAGCTTCCTTACGTGTAAAAATATACTTGAGGCTCTTGTAGTGCAGTGTAAATCTCACATGGTACACCGTAGAGAGGAAATGCCGCCAAATCTTCCAAGGCAAACACACGATCACGCAAGCTCCAGGATCGTGTGTGGGGTAGTTCTCCTCATAGGGCTTCAACCGACGGGAAGCATAAGCAATCACCCGCTTCGGCCCCTGCATCAACACACACCCCAGGCCAGTCTTGCAAGCATCACTATATACTGTGTAACCACGTCCACTCTGTGGTAGTGCCAGAATAGGTGCGGACACCAATCTCTGCTTCAATTCCAGGAAGCTCTTCTCACATGCCTCTGACCACACAAACTTGGTGCCCTTCCTGGTCAATCTAGTCAAGGGACCTGCCAGCCGGGAAAAACCCTCAACAAACCTCCTGTAGTACCCAGCCAATCCCAAGAAACTCCGGATCTCCCTGACTGTGGTCGGTCTCCTCTAGTCGACGACGGCCTTAATCTTCTTGGGGTCCACAGAAACTCCAGCACTGCTGATCACATGCCCCAAGAATGCAACACTATCCAGCAAGAACTCACACTTGGAGAACTTGGCATACAGCTGATGTTGCCTCAAGATCCCCAACACTGTCCTCAAGTGCTCCTCGTGTGCCTGGCGGCTCCTGGAATAAATCAGTATGTCGTCAATGAAGACCACCACGAACCGGTCCAAGTACTGCCTAAAGACCCGGTTCATCATATCCATAAACACTGCAGGGGCATTAGTCAACCCGAAAGGCATCACCCTGAACTCATAATGTCCATATCTGGTCCGAAAGGCACTCTTCGGGATATCCTCCTCCCTGATCCGCACCTGGTGGTATCCAGACCTCAAGTCTACCTTCGAGAACACCTGGGCTCCCTGCAACTGATCCAACAAATCATCAATCCTGGGCAGAGGATACTTGTTCTTCACTGTCACCTTGTTCAACTCTCTATAGTCGATGCACAGCCTCATCGACCCATCTTTCTTCTTCACAAACAACACCGGTGCCCCCCAAGGTGACATACTGGGCCTAATGAACCCCTTCTCCAATAACTCCTCCAACTGTGCCTTCAGCTCCTTCAACTCAGCTGGCGCCATCCTGTAAGGAGCTCTAGACACTGGGGCTGTACCCGGAACCAAGTCAATAAAGAACTCCACCTCTCGCTCCGGAGGTAGACCTGGCAAGTCATCCGGAAATACATCTGGAAACTCCCTCACTACCGGTACATCTCCTACTGTGGGTCCACTCTCCTGCTTTGCCTCCGAGACCGAGGCCAGATACCCAATACAACCTCCGTCAAGCAACCTCCGCGCCTGGAGAGCTGAGATCTCTCGAACCAACGAGCAATCCTTACTACCATGGAAGGTGAACTCCTCGCCACCCGGCACCCTGAATGTCACTCTCTTCCCACGGCAATCCACTACTGCATATGCCGAAGAGAGCCAATCCATCCCGAGGATCACGTCGTAATCCCTCAGGTCCATCACATGTAGGTCGGCAGGCAGCTCCCGCCCCTCAATCACTACTGGGCATGCCGGTGACATCCTGCTCACTACCCTGGCAGCTCCCACCGGGGTATCTACCCTCAAGTCATATGACAACTCCACAATAGGTAAAGAATGACGTCGAGCAAATAAAGAAGAAACAAAAGAATGCGTGGCACCCGGGTCAAATAAGGTACAAGCATAAAAGGAGCTGACTGAAATGGTACCTGCGACTACATCAGCCGATGCCTGTGCCTCCTCGGTAGTGAGGTGGTAAACTCGCCCCTGAGTCATGGGCCTCTGCTGCTGCTGCTGTGGCTGACCAGAAGTAGAAGGCCGCCCAAAGAATGCCCTTCCTTCTTGTCACCCCCCCTTGGGCCTCAGCGGAAATCCAACAGACTGACTAGAGGCCCTATAAGACTGCTGCTGCTGGCCCTGTGCTCCACTCACTGTGCCCTGCCCTGCCTGTCTCTGCGGACACTGCTTCCTCCTGTGTTCTAAGCTGCCACAGGTGAAGCACCCTCCAGTGATCTTCGGACACTGAGATCTCTTGTGCGGACCCCTGCACTCATAGCATCTCAAAGTCTGTGAACCCCCAGTAGATGAACCACCGCCTCCAGATGAGGTCAAGACCTGTGATGGTCTACCATACGGCTTTATTACTGTTCCCGACTTCTTGCTACACGAACTCTTGCCGAGAACCGCCCTTAACTGCTCTACAGCTCTTCTCCTGCTTCAACTGTG
The DNA here is from genome assembly GCA_026586065.1 of Dioscorea zingiberensis. NCBI lineage: Eukaryota > Viridiplantae > Streptophyta > Magnoliopsida > Dioscoreales > Dioscoreaceae > Dioscorea > Dioscorea zingiberensis. The sequence continues at coordinate 24,667,444 of CM048818.1, read as the reverse complement.
GTGGCACAAAGGTACTCCCCAGTCTGGTGGCCTCAATAAACTTGGCCCTAGACACTGCATCGCTGTAAGTGGTGCACATATGCCCAGCAACATGGTCCCTGAGTGATGGATGCAGTCCCTCAATGAATCTCTGAACCTTGCTCTCCTGAGTGGAAACAAGGTTCGGTGCAAATCTGGCAAGCCTATCAAACTCAGCCTCGTAATGCTCTACTGTCCCAGTGCCCTGAGTAAGAAACATAAGCTGCCTCTCCATCTGTACAATCCTGCCTCGTGAGAAATACTTCGCCAGGAAGGCCTTCTTGAACTCAACCCAGGTATGGAAAGGTGCTCCATCCCTGGCCCGTATCTCTCCAAGGTACCAATCCTCTGCGGCACCTAGCATCAAATAAGCCACAGTCCTGATCCTCTCCCCATCATCTGTCTGATGCACCTCAAAGGCTTTCTCAAGCTCCCTGAGCCAAGCCTCTGCTACCTGAGGGTCTGAAGTACCCTCAAATGATCTAGGAGCAGGCCTCCTAATCTCACCTAGTATACCTCTAGTGGCTGGTGCTGCGGGCGGTGATGTAGGCGGAGGTGGCGGTGGTGGTGCCTGATGCTGCTGTCGCTGCTCCTGTATGTACTCCGCCATCTCTCGTATCAGCCCCAACATAGTACTAGGGGGTACCTCCCCCCTCGGGTCCGGGCCTGCAGCCTGTGGCCCTGCATTCCCTGATTGAGCAGGCTGCTCCTGCTCAACCTCCATCTCTGCTGGAGGTGGGGGAACCTCCTCTGCCTGGGGCATGTCCCGTACTGGAGGCGGAAGCACATACTCATGTCTGTCCGGCCGCTCACCGCCTCCCCAACCCACCATAATGCCTGCCAAGCAAATCACATGTCAGTTACTTGATTCAAATCCTGGTTTACCCGACCCAACACTCAGTTCAACCTAATTGTCTATGTCACTAAGGCAACTAGAGTGTCATTTATCTGCATTGCTCTGATACCACTTTAATCAGAACGCCCGACCGGATTACGGGACCCTGCACGCCATCAGATCGGTAGTATCCAAGTGGAGACGAGCCCCACTCGAATACAAGGCCTAAAATGATAAGCAGATAATACATTTAACCAAAAGATAATCAATAAATAAACCATAAAGTCTCAGCGGAAACATAATAAAATCAAATAAGGGTCCATGCCCTATACACAATCCAGGCCTTACCAGGGTCCTACCAAAATAGAAACAGTGTCCTCACACACAAAAATAAAATAACTAGGGAGGTCCTCCAACCTCAACAATATCCCGTCCCAACTCTCGTCGTCCTTGAGCTCGAGTCTACCTACTCCTCAGGACCTGAAATGAGAGAAGAGAAAAGTCGTGAGCTTTCGAATGGAAAGCCCAGTAAGTACCCTGCAAGAATCACAATGGTCAGCTGGAACAGATATCAAATAACATAGGATCATCAAACAAAGGGGCTACACCCCATACAAACAGATCCTAACATCCAGCTACGGCCCTCGGGGCCTAGGATGAGAAGTCCAAGAACAGCTCAGCAAACACTTCCCCCGGACGGTGACCTCGTGTACGTAATAAAGAAACGCTAGCTCTCGATCGCAACAATCTCGAGGGGAGCGACGAACATGCCGCTGGTCGGTAGCGCCACCTCTGCGTATTACCTACACGGCCAGCAAATCGACCCCACTGACAGGGATACGGAGTCTCGGACTCCACTGCAACCGAGCAGAAGATCAGAACTCAGTTGGCACATACCTCCCGGCCAGCACACAAGACCATGTGCCCATGATCAAGTGTCGGCCCACGGGTGGGTAGTCCAACTAAGTATATCAATAAACGGTAGTCCTAAACTACCACAAGCAATTCAACCATGCACATAATAGGAAAGATATCAATCAAATTATCTATGTGCATGTATCACAAGAGTAAATACAAAACAAGATCATGGTAACAGATAGCATCCAACAAAGCAAGAAAACCCATGCAAGGGTGGAAACAAGGCAAGAGTGACTTACCTGTAATCACTAAGCCTGGTGTTCCACGGAATATCCTCCCGACGCATCCACATCGATACCTGGTAATGACAATTACTACTCAATACCACCCCCGACACAAAATGGGCTATTAATATCAATAACAACATTAAAACGAAATTTCTGAAATTACTGCGCAGTCCCAAAGAACTGCTCATAACTTTTGATCCAGGAACCCATTTGAGGTGAAACAGGGTTCGTTGGAAAGATCTCTTCCTTATCTTTCCAACGGTACCTTATACGATACTATCCGATGTCTACACGAACAGCAGATTTCTCTCAAAGCGGGCAGTCAGGCAGCAGCCTTCAATCTCACATAAAATCTTAAGCATCATGCTTCATCAACCCAAAGATAACCCCACACATGTCCAAAACCACAGCCACCCATTAGCTCTACTTATAATGGGACTATTGACACTCATTGCAGAACCAACTATACAAACCTCAAACTTCTCCAATATCAGCAGCTCGTGTGCTACCATCACTACCAAATCATTAAACCCCATGTAAATTATATTCATTGAGCTTGCATCAATCAATAATATACTACAGAAATAACACCAAGGCTTACTAGTAGTCAAGAAAGTCAATAAAACTCCACAGTAACCACGGATTACACTTGTACGCGGTCACATAGAATCATGAGATTAAAGCCATAACTATCTTCAAAGAACCTCGACATAAAATCACGTGGAATATATACCTCAAGGTGAGCACAATTAAATTTCGTGAGTTTATCACGAAGGCATACACCTCAAAGCCTCTACCAAAACACCAAGAGAAAGAGAAAAGGAAGAGTGTTCCACCAGCCTCTCAACTCTCAAGGCACACAAAACCCAGTTCATATCTCCCCTTCTTGTCAAACCCATGACACGGAGACTAATCAAACCCAAGCCTTGGGACATGCATACATGAAATCACAAGAAAAACCCTCAAAGTCTTGTCCAAAAACTTATCATTTCGGAGACTCAATCATCATCCACAAACCCAAAACCAAGCTTGAAACCTTCTGAATTGCTCTCCCACTCAATGACCATAGATTCCTCTTCACCGTTTCTAATGAAGCCTCACACATGAAGCTAACTAACATGAAGACCTTGCACCTAATCCTAATCATATGTAAACATCACGTAAAGATCCCAAAGAAGGCCAACCACTTGTAAAATTAGAAAGAAAACTTCGTTTATCTCTATCACAAATTTGAACAAGCTTCTAAAGCCTTCTCTACACTCTCTTCCAAATCTATCCACACTGTCCCTATCTTTCCCTTCTACTGTCAGCCTTAAGAACCCGTTACCTGTTCAAGTACTCATCATCATGTACCTCTCAGAACTCACACCACCCAGAACTATTTCCCCACATCAAGTCCTGAACCTCATCAAACAAAAATAAGCATCTACTATGTGGTCTCGGAGCTTTACCTCACTCAGCGTTAGAGGAGATGCGAGTTCGCGATCGCAGTGGTCGCCGTCCTAACTTGGCCTTCGAGGCTGCCAAGAGAGGCCGGGCGTCGCCTCCACCGCTCGATCTCCTTCCTTCCTCTGTACCAAGGTGGCGTTAGGGTTTTAGAGAATTAAATCTTTGCCGCTTTTATAGACGATCCCAAACGCGGTTTGGAGGCGATATAGTTCGCACGATCTCCTCCCAACTCTAACCGATCTTATCTTTTTTTTTTAAATTCCAGGGACGCCCAAAGACCGCACGGTGGCGCGCGCGACCCACCGGCGGAGGAGGGAGCCCAGCCCCGTATGCCTTACTTCAGGCCATCCCCACCACTCACCTGCCTCGGGATGACGCTCGCTCCGATCTCAGCCATCAAAATACAAAGGCTGACTCCGCGTGCATGAGTTCATGCATCTTTATTCTAAAACCCCTCAAACTTCACACTATTTACATTCAAATTTCGAAACCAAAGAGTAATGGAGAATTTTATTCCAAGTCCCTTAGGTTTATTTATCTTCCATCCCCTCCTTCAGAGAGAGAGTGACAACTTCTTGTCCAGGTCCTCAAATAGAATATGATTGCATTTTGGTCCTTGACAACCCAATAAATTCAATTACAAATTTTAACCAAATTAAATCCCCGATAATCATTAAATCCGATTTAATCAAATAATTCATCCTAACCTTCCCAATTTAAGATTTTATCCAAACCACTAATTTAATTCTATTATTTATCTCTTCCTCTAATTATCCAAACTAGATAATTCATCTAATTATTAGAGATAATTAAAATCAAGAAATTACCAAAATTACCCACAAAACCCTTGGGTTTTACAACGTGTTCTCGGATGGCCCCCATATGGATACTGTATGGGTTATTCATCAGACCGTACGGTCCTGTCAGCAAGCCAAAACGGGATACCATACGGCCCACACACATAGGGCCAAACAGCGCTGCCTAGCACGGCGTGTTCTTGCCCCAAAATACATCTGTTTCCTAATCTATATCTCATACATGCCTCTAAACACAATATGGTTATAGATTTAACAAATAAACATATACATTTGCTATACAAAGCATCCACACAAGCCCTAGGTTTCTAATCATGGAGAAATGAGATTTCATCGATAAATAAATCAATGTGCGCATACCTAAGGATAAAGAGATGCCTACAAAGCAAGAAAGGGGTCACGAAATAGAGTGGGGATGCCTGAATCACAAGAATGAAGGAAAAGGGGGTCGGCAAAGGTCGTTTAAAAGATATGAAGAGGCGCGAAATAAAACCCGCTTTACTTTTGTAACTATGCGACCCCATATGGGCCCGTGTACGAGTCGTACACTAGACTATACGGTATGCAAATAGAAGGGTACAGATCGTAAGACAAACTATGCACCTCAGGATTCGTGCTAGATACAATGGAGGGACAGTGGGGTCCATACTGTTTGATAAATAGCCGCATGGATACCCATATGGTTTCACCTGGAAACCATACTACCTATTGTACTGGTCGTATAGCCTTCATATGGACCTGGGGATTTCATCAAATGCATTTATGGCTCATACGGATCCCTATATGGGTTGTTTACTCCTTTGTATGGTTTTCTGGCATGGTCATATGGTCATACGTCATACCGTACAACAACCCGTACATGCCTGGGTTTACATATGCAACCAACACCAAAGGCCATTATGAACCTCAATACACGACCTAACAAATTTAGAAACAATCTAGGGCTATTAACAAGAACATCCAGCATGATGATACAAGCGAATGCAAATTAGGATTTGAGACACATCATCAATTTATTTCAAACATCTAAACTAATAAAAAGAAAGTAGCAAAAACAAAAAGGAAAGAAAAGTTGGAAGAAACTTGGGTTGACTCCGAAGAAGCGCTTGTTTAATGTCACTAGTTAGACATACTTGGAGTTACCTCATGGGGGTTAAAAAACATGAAAGTTCTCACCTGCTCCTCCTTTGGAAACTTCATTATGAGATAGCTTGAGCTAGTGACTATTTACCTTAAATGTCCCCTGTACATTATGATTGATCTCTATTACACCTTGAGGATGAACTCTGCTCATGATGAAGAGGCAAGACCATCTCGAATGTAACTTATGTGTGTTATGTGACTAATGCTTAGACTGCAAGTGTACAGGTCGTATCAAGTAATAAAGTGGTCTATAAAAGTTGGATGTTGAACCCACAAGGACCTAGACCGCTAATCATATCTAATTGTTTGCTAAACAGCCTATCCAAAGGTTCTTGGTTCTCTAATCTAATTACTAAAAAGGAAATTGGCTTAAGAACACTTGATGAAAATAATGATGGTATCAATTGGAGAATGGAGATACTCGGGCTATGAATCCCCTCCGGACATTTATAAATTGGGGTAAGTATGGATTTCATATTGATGAATGTGAAATATGGACCAATAATTCCTACAACGGTTTCACACCCTCTTTTGAGGCGAGTTACAAATCTACGCTTGTGAGTAGTTCTAGGGAACACATAATCTTAGACGAGTTGTGGGAATAATTCATTTTAAAGAGTCTCTTTCCTAAATACCCGATCTCTCGGCATGGTCACAACTCCCACCTATTGAACTAGATCTAGAGTATATAGAGGGACTGTTATTGTCTACACCTTCTATAGATCTAGATTGATACTTAGAGCTATTGCAACGTAAAGCATCAATACAATACAAAACAATCAATAGGTTCTCAAACATAGAAACATTCATTCAATATAAAAATCCATACAAGAAAAGTTAAACATAAATCCAAAGGTTCATCATGCCCAAGTATCTAACAAGTTAGTTCCCCATTAAAGAGGAACACAAATCCAATATAATTTTATTGGAAAAGATTGAAATCATAATAAGAAATACATTGGCGATGACCATTGGCGATGTCCATTTAATGCTTACCTCCCTCTTTTTGCTCCAAAGTCTTCAATAATGCCCTAATCTCCAAAGTGCAGAGAAGGTTTGGAGCCTCCAAGAGGATGATGATGTTCAAGATCCAAAAGCCAATTCTTTAAACCCTAATTCTTCTATTTAAAGGGTTCAGGCTTATACACAACATTAGTAACCTAATCAGTCAAATCGTGACTCTAATCAACATAAAATTGGGTTTACTCATGTCTGAGTGCGAGGCATACGGGCGGTCTACCGGTCGTATGCTCTCACCCGTATACACTTCCCCAGGTTATACGGCTAGTGATACGCCATATGTTTGCCCGTGTAGCTCTCTGTATGTTGGGGGATGTGTGCTTAGGATCTTCATACGGGCACTTACAGCCGTAAGCGTGCCCGTATCTTTACTATACGGGTGCTTAATGCAGTAAGCTTGCCCACATGGCTTCAATAAAATGGAGAATAGCTTCGATTTTATTTGTGTTTCTTCTGTTTTGCTCTCAAATCTCTCTGTTGCCCTGAAAATAAGAATTAACACAAATTAAGTATCAATGGGCAAGAATTACTTGAAATAACAGAATAATGTACAATGAATTGATATAAAAACATGATCAATTGAACGCTTATCACAGATATCCCCACACTTAAGCGTTCGCTTGTCCTCAAGCGAACCAAGAAATAAAATTTCAATAAATGAGTAGCATTCAACCTTAGGCTAAATCATTTATATTTTGTTGTTCCCAAAGAACTCACTATTGACAATTTGCATTTTCCTATTTCAACACTTTGGACTTAGATCAATCTCATGATGTGATTTAAAATCACTCTAGATGAGAGTTTCACTCCACTTACCATATTCCTAAGTCTTATAATGGCAAGCATACCCTCAGTGGACCCTAGAGGTTCCTTGAGGCCCTTAGTACAAAACAACTAGCCCTTTAAGAAAAATAAACTTTCTTTTTGTTCTTTTCATTTCAACTTTTCACTTTTCATATATATTCCAGTAGGGCATCCCTAATAGATCCGACTTTACGGAGGACCCAAGATTAACATAGAGTGTAGATCTCCCTTTTTGAGCGATGCACATACTGGCCAGGCACCGAAACACCCAACTACTCAGAAGGTTACAACTCTACATATACGCGCTCATGCTCACAAGTGACTTTTCATCTTGCGAAATACTTTGATCAAGTGCCAAAAACTCGAGCTTACTTCGTCACCAAGAGTAGAGGAGCACTATCTTGGTCTTTATTTTCATAGTCTCTATGTATAAAAATTATTCACTATTTACAACTCTAATTGCAAAGAGCTAGAAATTTGACTAGTGCCACAAAAACTCTTGGAAACATTGAAAGGAGTACTTAACAATCTAAATCAATGAAATATAGTCATGGGTTATCTAATGTCACTAGAGAATATATAATAGTCGTGAAGATTTTCTCTAAGTGTCTAAGGTGTTTCATAGGAAAAAGTGAAACATGTTGCTCAAATAGTGCAAACTAACATTAAGACAAAATTGAATACAATTTTTCAACATGCAGTCATTGGTGAACATTAAACATGTATTTCACATAAAAGATTTGCAATGGATTCATAGTGTACTATCCCCAAACTTAAAGATTTTTATTCAATGACGTTCATAGAAGCTACACATGTGTACCTATCCCCACACTTAAAGATTTGCATTGTCCTCAATGCAAACAATAAGGCATATAAATGAAAAGAATAGAATAAAATAAAAGGATAGGCAAACTGAAACTTGCTTGATTCATTTGGGGTGTGTACATGTGCTTCAGTGACATAAAAGGGGTTGCATCCAAAATATTATAAGCAAATTTACAAGCATTCAAAACAGAATAAGAAGACACAATCGCATAATGGCATAGATAAATTGTTTATTTAATTTAGAAGGGTAATCCTGCACTCATGAGTACAAGAGCTATGAAGATATAGTGACGGGGAGGGGAAACCCTAGATGACTAATACAAAGCAAATCCTAGTCGTCCTCCTTAGGGGAGGCGATATGGTCCGCGCCGGCTTGATTGTCGGCCGGGGGCAACGCCGGGAGGAGGTGGTGGGGGTTAAGTCATGCGTGAAGGATGCCCAAAATGTTGTTTTGATAATTTTGGATTCATCTTTATTCGACTCGCAACTGCTCATAGTTGCCGATCGCGCACTGGCGCTCGAGGTGGATCGCCGCCAGCTCCTAATCGTTAGGAGCGCTAAGATGAACTATAGTGAAAGGAAGATTGTGAGGGAGTAAAAAGGGAAGAAGATGGAGTGCAGGGGTGGCTAGGGTTTTGGGGCAGAAATAGGAAAAGGGTAGAACGAGTGCGCGCGGAGCGACCCTCGAGGCATACAGGTAGTTTTACGGGCATATGATCGCCCATATGCAACTCATACGTGTACTTACGGCCAAATCTATGCCTGTATGCTGCGTAGAGAGAGCAACTCTGTTGTCTTTCATCCTATATTTTTGGAATACCCATGTCCCAGTCTTTTAAGCTATGAGTGTTAACCTGTTGGCTCGAGATGGAGATGCGATGCGGTTATTATAGAAGGTTAACTAATTATTCTAGACTAACACTACGAAATTGAAAAGAAATTTTTAGAAACTTGGGTTGCCTCCCAAGAAGCGCTAGTTTAATATCACTAGCTCGACATTCTTCTTATCATGTTCAAGGAGGGGTCAAATAGTTGAAGATTCCCACTGTCCTCTTCTTGAGTGCTACTATCGTAGTAGAGCTTTAGTCTCGCCCATTTACCCTGAACGTCCCTTTCGCGTCGTGGTGGATTTCTACTGCTCCATGGGGGTAAACTCTTGTTACTGTGCAGTTCTGACCATCGTGAATGTAGTTTACCCGGGAAGAGTCGGAGCCGTGAGTTGAACGATAAGACTTGATATCCATCCTTAAATTGCCTTCATTGCTTGATTGATTTATCGTGATGTAGCTTGGTGTGCTCTTTATACAATTTCAAATTTTCATATGTGGTATAGCGTCATTCATCCAATTCATTTAATTAGAGTTTTCATTTATTACCTGTGAGAGAGGGATCACAGTTAAGGAATTGAGTGGCCCAAAATGCTTTGTGCTCTAATTCCACCTGTAAATGACATGCATTTCTGTACACTAGTCGATATGGGGTGCTCCTTGTATTCTCCTTGTATGCTGTTATGTATGCCCATAATGCACCATCTAACTTATCGGACTAGTCCTTCCTATGATATTCTACTATTTTTTTCTAAAATGTGCTTCAGTTCCCTATTTGTAACCTCGACCTGCCCACTAGTTTGGGGATGGTAAGGGGTTGAAGAGCGGTGTATGACTCATATCGTTTGAGGATTTTAGCAAATTGGGTGTTGCAGAAGTAAGCACCTTGGTCACTGATGATGGCTTTAGGTGTGCCGAATCTGGAGAATAACTTTTTCAAGAATTTGACTACACTCCTAGCATCAGCTGAAAGTAATTCTTGTGCTTCAACCCATATAGAGACATAATCCACCGCGACTAGAATGAACTTGTTTCCATTCAAGTTTGGGAATGGGCCCATGAAGTCTACATCCCAAATATGAAACACTTCACATACCTTGGCTGAATTTTGTGGCATCTCATCACGGCGGGCTATATTTCCTTAATGTTGGCAACTGCCGCAATGCTGAATGAACTCCCAGGTATATTGGAATAGTGTGGGCCAATAGAAACCCGCATCAAGGACCTTCTTCACTATTTGGTTTGCGCTATAATGTCCCCCAACCGGTCCCGCATGGTAATGGTTCAGATGTCTCCACCCTTCTTCTCGGGGGACACATCTTCAAAGTATCTGATCGGCACAAATCTGGAATAGGTATGGGTCATCCCATATGTAATACTTAAGATCGGCGAAGAACTTTTTCTTTTTGGTGTATGAATAACCCTCAGGGAGTTCTTTCGCGACTAAATAATTAGCATAGTCTGCGAACCAAGGTGGCTCAGCTTCTTTGTGCAGCCAGCGTATACCATATAATTGCTCTTCAGGGAATGAGTCTTTGATGTCTTTATCTCTTAATGTTTCCCTATGCGGGTTTTCTAGTCGAGATAAATGATCGGCTACTAAATTCTTGATTCCCTTCTTATCCTTGATTTCTAAATCAAACTCCTGTAGTAGTAGCACCCACCAGATCAATCGTGGTTTCGCATCAGTTTTATTTAGCAGATAGCGTAGAGCCAAATGATCTGTACAAACTATCACTTATAATAAGACAAGGTATGAGCGAAACTTATAAAATACAAATATCCCGACAAGGAGTTCTTTTTCTATTGTTGTAAAATTCTCCTGTGCGTTTGTGAGGGTTTTACTCGCATACTAAATTTGTTGAAAGTGCTTATTCTGCCTTTGCCCTAGGACTGCTCCTATCGCATAATCACTAGCGTCACAAATTAACTCGAATGGTAGATTCCGGTCTGGTGTTGTCATAATGGGTACGCATGTGAGTTCTGTCTTCAGTGTGTTGAAAGCGGCCAGGCATTCACCATCAAAGTTAAATAGAGTATCCTTTTCAAGAAATTCAATTAATGGTCTCACAATTTTGGAGAATTTCTTTATAAAGAGCCGGTAAAACCCGGCGTGCCCTAGGAAGCCTCTTATGTCCTTGACGGACACGAGTGGGAGGAGCTTTTCGATTGTCTCTGTAAAATCTAGGATTTTTATCTAGTTTTTGGGGAATTATTTTGTTTTTATTTTTTGGTGAGTTTCCTTAACTAGTTGGTTAATAAAAGGAAAAAAATCCCCAAGGTTGGGGTTAATTGAGTTTATTGAGAATAAAAGTCTGCTAATTTTTCTTTAATTAGTTTATTAATTAAAGTAATTCCCGAACCCAGATTTAATTTGAGTTTATTGGAAAGGAGGGATTAAAGTGACTAATCCATTAAATTAGGGTTAAATGGGGTTGTTAGGGATTTATCATTAATTTTAAGAAGTTTTGGGGATTAGATTGTAAAATTATATTCTCTCACAAATTCTAATGAGTTGGAGGACTTACATATAAAATAAAAAGGTTAGTGGGTTTTTTCAAAAAAGAGGAGAAAATCCCTCTCACGATTCATGCACTTAATCACATACTTAAATTGGATTTTATATAATAATAAGAATATTATTATAGTATAATATAATAATATATATTATATTACTGTATGGGAGATGCATGGAGATATAATGCTTATACATTGAAATATATAGAGAGAGAAAGACAGATATAGAGAGAAAGGAAAAAAACCTGCAACAGGGTCTCCTCCGCGGATTTCGCACAGGCTAAGGGTGTGATGATACGATCGCGCCTGTAACCGAGATCAAAGGAATCATGAACCTATCCACTCATCCCCGCGACAGTTTATAAGTGTAGAGAGAGTCTAAACCCTAACAGGTTCGTCACATCCTCGCCACCACCAAGAGAAAGAAAGACTGATAGAAGTAGACGACTGTTGAGCTATTGTCGTCCGAGCGTTGCCTCTCTCCGAAGCAGCCTTTCGAGGACACTGTGAGTTCCTCTCATCTCTGTAACTCGTTTCTAGGCCTGGTATGCATAGATGTTTGCATAGCTAGTTGATGAAGGAAAGCTTGGCTGTAGAAGGGGGGTACTAGTGATCGTGAGTCAAATGGGGACTCAGGGAAAAATCTATTAGAGTTATTTGAGACTGTGGTTGCTATTAGAAAGTTTTGATTTGGGGACTAGCAGTTTGTTAGGGATTACTAATATATAGTTGTTAAAGTTCTACAGAAGTTAATATGCTTGAAAGAGATGGTTGATATTGGAGGGTCTCTGTGGTCTTTTGGGAAGATATGAAAATAATTGAGTGTTTGGGCTCTATGAGGGCTACTGGATGAAGTATTAAGAAGTATGCTATTTAGTTTGATTAACTTTTTATTGGGTTTGATTAAAACTACACTTATGGAACTGATGATGTGGAGGACTTTAGTGTGAAGAAGCAAGTGGGTTGAATAAGTCATGGAATGATTAGTGTGAAGTTTTGTTGTTAGTTTAGAGAATGTAAAAGGGTTTGGTTAGATCACTTAAGAAAATGATTGGTTTTGGGGAGTTTAATGACTTACTTATATTAAGTAAGCTGTGGTATTTAAATAAAATGAGTTGGTTCACTTAGACCCAACTCGGGTTTTGTCAAGTCTTGTCAGTGGGGTCTAAGAGTTGAGTTGCCTAAGTCCAAATAGATTTTGGTCAAGAAAGTTGGGTTTGTTAATGGGCTGGGCCCACTTAGTGAACTTGTATTTTAAAAGTAATCATTTTTAGACGCACGAGAGTTTATTAAAAGTGGACTTGTGATTACCAGATATCGACGTGGATGAGTCGGGAGGAGATTCCATGGGACACCAGACTTCGCGATTTTAGGTAAGTACTTTTGCCTAGTACCCCACTCTACGGAGTGTTCTTGACTTTGTTATTGCCATATTTGTTCTTGTAGGTACTTATGACTAGTTCCCACCCGGTTTTGGGTTTTCTTGGACTTGTTTTCTTTTGCTTGGTTATGTATAATTTTGTTGATATCATGTTTTGTTGATGATTTGGATACATGCATGTCTGTTCTTTTGTTTATTTGGATTCCCGTGCATCTATGGTTGATTTCGGGATGTTGGAATCCCTAGTGTTAAACTAGTTTCTTCTACCTCGATTAGTCGAGGATGGGGGCTCCGGTTTGAGAGAGAACATTCAGGAACGGGACACTATGATGTTGCGGAATTCCATGGCAGAGGGGTGATACTCTGGTTGACCTACCTGCCAGCGGGATTGATACGTTGGCCATGTCGACATGTGAGAGAGGTGGCACTACCGAGGAGCGACAGGTTAGTTGTTGGCAACAGGTGCTGTGTGTTACTGGCCAGGAGATGGTCATTGAGTTCTTTTTCCAGTGCCTGAGGGCTATTGTTAGATTAGGGGTCCCTACCATTGGTTAGGTCTTTGTGGTAGGTCTGAAACCCCTAGGCTGTGATGACACGGGGAGTTGTCCCTATCTGTTTTTTGATATGTTGATTGATATGTCCATGATCATATCTGATTCCCCGTGATCCCTGGAGGGTGCTTACTGAGCTTTCCCTTCGAAAGCTCATTCGCTTGTTTCCCTTTTTTTTTTCAGGTTCTGAGGAGCTGGGGGTTTGATTTCCGGGATCGTGCGAGGGCTAGGATTTTTGCTGAGGTCGAGAATCTCACCTATTTGCTTCATTCTGTGAGAGATTGTGTTTCTTTTTAGGACCCTGGTAGGGCCTGGATTTGTAAAGGGTATTTCGGACCCTTGAATTTTATTTTGGTGCTACTCTGATTTTTATTTTGAGATATTACGGATTATGCTATGTTATCTGCTGTACTTACTTAAGCCTTGTATCTGAGTGGGGCTTGTCTCTGCTTAGGTACGAACGATCTGCTTACGTGCTCGAGGTCCTGGAATCCGAGTCGGGGCATTACAGTCTCTATCTTAGCTTTATCAACTTCAATGCCCTTATGAGAGATTTTATGTACAAGAACAATTCCTTCTCGTACCATGAAGTGACACTTCTTCCAACTCAATACCAAGTTGGTTTCTTCACACCTGGTTAACACTTTTTCTTGATTGTGTTGACATAGATAAAGCGAGTAATCGAAAATAGAAAAATCATCCATGAATACTTCCATCATGTTGCCTACAAATTCTTCAAAAATAGCAAGCATACATCTTTGGAAAGTAGCAAGTGGATTGCATAGGCCGAAAGGCATACGAAAGTATACGAATGTATAGTAGGGGCAAGTGAAAGTAGTTTTCTCTCTATTCTAGAGCGATAGGGATTTGAAAGTATCCCAAAAATCCATCCAGAAAGCAGTAGTAGGAATGTCTGGCTAATCGCTCAAGCATTTGGTCGATAAAGGGTAAAGGGAAGTAGTCCTTTCTAGTCGTGTCGTTAAGTTTCCTATAATCAATGCAGACGTGCTATCCTGTTACTGTGCTTGTAGGGACAAGCTCATTCTTTTCATTTGCTACGACAGGCATCTCGCCTTTTTTGGGAACCACTTATACTGGACTCACCAATGCACTATCTGAAATAGGATAGATGACCCCGGCATCAAGGAGTTTGATTACTTTGGCTTTAACTAACTACTGAATGTTCGAATAAAGTCTCCTTTGGGGTTGAACTGATGGCTTGTGCTCTTCTTCCATCAAAATCTTATGAGTGCAGAACGATGGATCTATTCCTTGAATATTTCTAATCTTCCACGCTATTGCCTTCTTATGTATTTTTAGGACTTGTAATAACCTCTTTTTTTGTTTGGGTTGTAAATTTGCTGTAATAATTATGAGCAATTTTGAATTGTCCCCCAGAACTGCATACTCAAGATGACTCGGTAATTTCTTTAACTCAAGTTCGGGGTGTTCTTCGCTTGAAGATCCTCCTTCTTCATCTTTCCCTTGGGATGAATTGTTGAAATCTTGATACTCCGAACTATGATCGGATCAAGAATCTTCCTCGTGAATGATTGGTGGAGCTAGACCGTCGAGAATTTTCATAACGCTTATATCCAATTCTTTCGCGATTCTTCCATGGATGGACGAAGGTTGGTGTTGTTCTCTATTGCCTACGTTGTAAATGGAAGAAAAGTTGATCCGGTAAAATCCTTCCAGTGTGTTTTCTTGTAAATTAATATCAAGAGGATCTAAATGCAGTGGTAGTGTGGTTAAGAGTTGACAATTGTTCGTACAGTTGAATAGTTGGGAATATTCTTGCTCTTGATTAAGGTAATCATTGAATACTTCCTACCAAGTCAGGTTCTTCTAGGGTGGTTGGTATCCTTGGCGTCCTATGTTGTAGCATTCCTCCTAGCAATGCGAGAAATAGGTTGTGCAAGCCTACTCAATACAACAATTTGATGTTAGGGAATTTTGATAAGCTTGTTCAAATTGCTCTATTTGAAGTTGTTCTCTTTCAACCCACACGTTTAATGTTAGTTTTTGAATTGTTTCGTTCGAAGCAGTGATGTGTGCCCTCTTGTAGGGTTCCCTGCAAAATAAGAGAGGGCACAGAGTTAATAATGTAAATGATTGGAGTGGGTAGAAATAAACTGAATGAAACGAAATTAAAAAATAATAATAAAAACCTAAAACTAAGACTAACTGACAGACTCATAGTATTCTTAGTGACCTAAAGGTCCCCGACAATGACGCCAAAAGCTTGATACGTATTATGTGACTAATGCTTAGGCCCCAAGCGCATGGGTCATATCAAGTAATAAAGTGGACTATAAAACCCGGATGTCGAACCTACAAGGACCTAGACCACTAATCATATCTAATTCTCTGCTACCCAGCCTATCCAAAGGTTCTTAGTTATCTAATCTAATTACAAAAAAGGAAATTGGCTTAAGAACACTTGATGAAAATAATGACGACAATCAATCAGAGAAGGGAGATACCCGGGCAATGAATCCCCTCTAGATATTTATAAATTAGGGCAACTGTGGATTTCATATTGATGAATGTGAAATATGAACCAATAATTCCTACAACGGTTTCACACCCTCTTTCGATGCGAGTTGCAAATCTACGCTTGTGAGTAGTTCTAGGGAACACATAATCTTAGAAGAGTTGTGGGAATAATTCATTTTAAAGAGTCTCTTTCCTAAATACCCGATCTCTTGACATGTTCACAACTCCCACCTATTGAACTAGATCTAGGGTATATAGAGGGAGCGTTATTGTCCACACCTTCTATAGATCTAGGTTGACACTTAGAGATATTGCATCGTAAAGCATCAATACCATACAAAACAATCAATAGGTTCTCAAACATAGAAACATTCATTCAAATATAAAAATCCATACAAGCAAAGTTAAACATAAATCCAAATGTTCATCATGCCCAAGTATCTAACAAGTTAGTTCCCTATTAAAGGGGAACACAAATCCAATATAATTTCAAGGGAAAAGATAGAAATCATAATAAGAAATACTCTTCCCTCCACCATTGGCCATGACTGTTGGCGATGTCCCTTCAATGCTTATCTCCCTCTTTTTGCTCCAAAGTCTTCAATGATGCCATAATCTCCAAGGTGGAGAGAAGGTTAGGAGCCTTCAAGAGGATGATAATGTTCAAGATCCAAAATCCTCTTCTCTAAACCCTAATTCGGCTATTTATAGGGTTCAGGCTCATACACATCATTAGTAACCCAATCAGTCAAATCCGGACTCTAATCAACATAAAATTTGGTTTACTCGTGTCTTAACGCGAGGTATACGAGCGGTCTTACGGCCATATGCTCACCCGTACACAATTCCCCATGTTATACAGCTGCTGATACGGCCATATGTTTGCCCTTGTAGCTCCATGTTTGTTGGGGGGTGTGTGCTCAGAATCTTCGTACGGGTGCTTACTACCTAAGCATGCCTGTGTCATTACTATACGGGTGCTTACGGCCGTAAGCTCGCCCCTATGGCTTAAGTAAAATTGAGAATAGCTTCGATTTGATTTGTGTTTCTTCTGTTTCGCTCTCGAAGCTCTGTGGTGCCCTGAAAATAAGAATTAACACAAATTAAGTATCGATGGGTAAGAATTACTCGAAATCACATGAATAATATACAATGATTGTATATAAAAACATGATCAATTGAACTCTTACCAGCAACTTGTCTAGAAATAATTTGAGCTTTGAGTTGAATAGTAGTGCACGATCCCCTTCCTCAAAATTATTTTAGCTTTGATCTTCTATTTGTATATTCTTGAATTTTCATAAGCGGAGAGGCGCCATTCATAAAGTTCATCAAGTTGAAACTTCCTTTCGGTGCCGACGAGGGACAGGTCAAAATTTAAGAATTTGATAGCCCAATAAGCCTTGTGTTCAAGCTCAACCGGTAAATGCCACGTTTTCCTCTAGATAAGCCTATACGGATTGTTACCGAGGGGTGCCTTGTAAGCAGTGCAATAAGCCCAAAGTGAATCATCTAGTTTCTCAGCCCAATCCTTCCTATTATGGGTAACTGTTCTCACAAGAATTCCTTTTAGTTTCCGATTGGACACTTCTACTTGGTTGTTCGTTTGAGAGTGATATGGAGTGGATGTACGATGGATGACTCCGTATCACTTAAGAATTTTAGCGAACTGAGCATTGCAAAAGTGCGCCCCTCGATCACTGATTATGGCCCTTAGTGTACCAAACTGAGAAAACAATTTCTTCCAGAAACCAACCACTCCCCTTACAAAGCTTGTGGGTAAGGTTTGTACCTTCACCCACTTTCCACTAAAATGAATCTGTTGCCGTGAGAGTTGGGAAGGGCCAATGAAGTCTATCCCCTAAACATCAAATTCTTCATATACTTGCATTGAGTTTTGTGGCATCTCGTCACGCTGTGAAATATTACCGGTCCGCTGACATCTGTCACATGACTGGGCATACTTCTGTGCATCTTGACGAGCAGAAAAGATGGGGCAGGCTCATTACAAAAAGTGTGGGCCAATAAAATTTGGAATCAAAAACATTCTGAGCATTCTTGCTCGTACTATAATGTGCTCTTGTAGGTCCTGTATGACAGTGCTCCAAAATTTTCCACCCTTCCTCCTTTGAAACACATCTTTTCACCACTTGATAGACATAAACCTGGAAGAGGTATGGATCATCCCAAATATAATGCTTCAGCTCTATAAAAAATTTCCTCTTATGTGGGTAATCATAGGAAGTAGGGAGGAACCGGTCACGAGATAGTTGGCAATATCGACAAACCAAGGAGCCTCTTTTTCTTCATTGATAACTTGCACCTCTTCTTCCATTACTTGGAGATTATACAAATACTTTTTCGGGAATTCTTCCTTGATATCTTTCTCTTTTGGAAGATCTCTACTTCGGTCCTCCAAACGAGATAAGTGATTGGCAGCTAAATTTTCAGTGCCCTTTTTGTCTTTTATTTCCAAATCAAACTCTTGAAGTAGGAATGCCTAACGAATCAACCGTGGTTTAGCATCCAACTTGGTTAAGAGGTAGCAAAATGAGGAATGGCCGGTGTATACCACAACTTTGGAGAGTATCAAGTAAGGGCGAAACTTGTCAAAGCAAAGACTATTGCATGCAACTCAGTTTCAGTGGTAGTGTGATTTTCCTTGGTGTCAGTTAATGTTCTGCTAGCATAATATATAGGTTGGAAATGCTTGTTATTTTGTTGCCCAAAACTTCTCCGGCTGCATGATCACTTCCATCACACATAAGTTCAAAAGGAAGGCTCCAATCTGGAGTGGTCATGATGGGGGCTTGAATCAGCCTCTCCTTAAGAACGTTAAAAGCTGTAAAACACTCTTCATTGAAGTTGAATGGGGCATCCTTCTCCAATAATTTAGATAATGGTTTTGCTATCTTAGAGAAGTCTTTAATAAACCTTCTATAGAAACCGCCATGTTCAAGAATGCTCCTGACGACCTTAATTGAAGTAGGTAGAGGTAACTTTTCAATGGTGTCGACCTTTGCTTTATCTACCTCAATCCGCTTGCTTGAAATTTTTTAGCCTAATACAATTCCATCTTGCACCATGAAGTGACATTTTTTCCAACTCAAGACTAGGTTGGTCTCCCCACATCTTGTCAACACCTTTTCTAGGTTGACGAGGCATAGATCAAATGAGTCTCTGAAAACTGAGAAGTCATCCATGAACACTTCCATAATATTCTCCACAAAATCCTCAAATATAGCCAACATGCATCATTGAAAGGTAGTCGGGGCATTGCATAGTCCAAAGGGTATACGGTGGTAGGCGATTGTGGCATATGGAAAAGTGAATGTGGTCTTCTCTTGATCCTCCGGGGCAATAGAGATTTGGAAGTACCCCTAGAAACCATCAAGAAAGGAATAATAAGAAAGCCAGGATAATCTTTCTAGTATTTGATCAATGAATGGTAATGAGAAGTGATCCTTCCTTGTTATATCATTTAGCTTCCAAGGGTCAATGCATACTCTCCAGCCGGTGATGGTTCTTGTGGGGATAAAATCATTCTTATCATTTGTTACCATGGTCATCCCTCTTTTCTTTGGCACCACTTGCACTGGACTTACCCATGCACTATTCAAAATAGGTTATATAATTCCTACATCAATAGTTTGATGACCTCTGCTTTGCAAACCTCCTACATATTCAGATTCAATCTTCTTTGGTGTTGAGCTGAAGATCGGTAATTGTCTTCCATTAAGATTTTATGAGTGCAGAAGGATGGGTTGATGCCTTTGATGTCTAAAAATTTCCACTTGCTTATACCCTCTAAAGTACTTGCAGTATATTTTCCTTCTATGAACATGTCAAATTTGAAGCAATGATGACCAAGAGCTTTAAATCCTCTGCTAGAAAGGTATACTCAAGATGACTAGGGAGTTTTTTCAGTTCAAGCTATGGGGGTTCTTCCACTGATGGCTTCAACTATTTCACATTCTCATCTATCTCCTCTAATCCTCCTTTTACTTCTAAAACTTGGTAGTCCCCCAAATGTTAATCTGTATCACTAACTTCTCCGATTGAAACAAAATTGTGTTCCTCTTTTGGATATGGGATCTGAATAACTCAGCCGTATCAGATCGTGATTAGGATCAACATCCATGGTTGCATTTCCTAGGTTGGAGAGACAATTTGCTCTTGGGGAAGGTGAGACAATTTGCTCTTCAGTTATGTCAACACCACATTGTTCATTCCAAAATTCCGCTAAGTTCTCATTAGTGCAATGTTGTACTTCATCACACACTAACCTTGTAGACATATCTTCTGACATCAAGGTGTACTCCGGATACATGGTAAAAGAATTAGCCTTCTGTGTTACAAATTCCCACATGACACATGCTTCCTCAACTCTTTCAATCTTAAGCAATTAGTTTTACCGAACACTTTTCTATGGGTTGGAAAGCTTATCTTCAATCCATCGATCTAGTATATCCAACTTGAAAAACATCACACTCTTGGGATTTGCCATATGATTCCTTGCAAGAAATGTGGTGAAAGGGATTAGAACGCAAGAAATCAAATCAAACAAAACAAACAAACAAAACAAAAACAAAGGAACAAAAAGAAGGTGACTAAAGTAATAAACTCCTAGTGCTCCTAGTAATCCTATTCTCCCGTGCAATAGCACCAAAAACTTGATGCTGTTATTTACTAACCACAAGTGTACTTTGAGTGGTATCAAGTAGTTTAAGGACTAGAACCACAAGGAGAGGCGAAATACTAGTACTAACTACTTGTCTATTTTCTAGTCTAATCAAGATTTGTGGGATTCTAAACTATTCTAAAACTAAGGTAACCTAGAAATTGAGATCATAAACAATGGGGTTGAATCTTGAGGGTAATTCAATCATAAGAAGGGATATTCGGGAAATGAATACCCCTTGGGTTTTTCTAGAGATGAATAAGGATTGCAAATATCACTAGTTGCCCTAGATTGGACCAAGGATTCGTAAATTGTTTTCACTCAATCTCTCAAGTCAAAGCTAGTAACTTAGTGCCCTTGCCGATGAAGTTTTAGGGAATCAATTACTTGGAAAGATTTTAGGAATAATGCATATGAAAGAGTCGCTCTCCTTAGTATCCGATCTCTTAGTATACTCGTAATTCTCTCTATTGAGGCATGCTTGCACATGGGAAGGCATTTGCGTCTTCCCCCGTTGAGTCGAATTAGATAATCCGGGCTCTCGCAATATATAATATACAAGTACACTGAATAACACTCAATAGATCGATCTCAATCATAGGAAATAAACAACTAGATAGTCATTCACATTTACAATCAAAGTTAATACATGACCCAAAGGTTCATCAATGCCCAAATACCTAAAAGATTAGTTCTCCATGAGAAGAGAACACAAATCTATTACAAAACAGATAAGATTCAAGGAAATCATAAAAGGAGGTACTCTTGCATACACTTTCAATGAAGCCCTAGATCCCTTCTTGGTGTCTTTCCCCTTCTTCTCCTCCAAGTGGTGAAGATGATGGAGCCTCTTTATTCTCTCCCAAGCCAACCTCCCAAAGCCCTCAAAACATTACGAATTTATAGCCCCCCTATGGGTGATAGATGGCTCTTTACAAAACCACCTTTGATTGGGTCCGCACCAACAGGGTAGACCGACGCCATACGAGGGTTCATACGGGCCGTACGCGGGCCCGTATGGAACACAGGGTGTCTTATACGCCTATACGACAAACAGTATGATATTCCGTATGGGCTCATACGGGTTGCGTACGGTCATGGGAGCTTAAGTGCATGGTCGACACACCAAGTCCTTACAGGCCGTATGGGAGCACGTACACCATTGTTCCTCTTCCAAATCTGCTTCATTTCGGCCTCGATTTCTCTTTAAATTCTCACTTTCTCCCATTGCCTTGATATTTTGCCTTGTTCATAAAAAGAAGCGCATTTTAAGTATTGATGGGCTATAATATCCTCAAAACAATGTATAACATATGTAAATATGATGTAAAATTAAGCTTATTTGAATACTTACCATTGACACTTGAAGAGCTGGCGCCTCCACAACCCCCTCTCGACCTCGACCTCAACCTCCCTCCTCTACACTCCAAAGCCAGCAAACCCCACCGGCCGATGATACCCCACCAGAGCCCTTTTATCGTAGGTTCTCCTCCAACACCGACTTGAGAGCACGACCGTATTTCTCCCTTGCACGACAGTGCATCTACCTCTCCTGCGAGCCTATACCGACTACCACCATGCCACAACGCAAGAAGACCCCCTCAAGACCCAAGCCCCCAACAAAGAAGAATAAAGAAGAGGAGAGCTCTCACCCACAGCCTGAGCCTACCTCCACTGTCCTTGTGCACGCAGGACAACACCACTGGCTACGTCAGCTATAGTTCTGTGAGGCCTAGCACATCGACTGGGATATTCTTAAGGAGATGGGCCTCGACACGGACATGCGCCAATACCTAAAGATGTGTGTATGGGGCCGCCTCCAATCCATTCGAGAGACGACATACAGGGAGCTAACTTTGGAGGTACTTTCTACTTTAAATCTCGCTAGGGGATTCATTTCATAGGATAGACTGGACCAAATTGAGTTCAAGGTGGCCGGCACCATGTACCAGATGAGCAACACCAATTTTGTCATCCACTTGGGGCTATATTATGTTGAGTTCACTACCACACCTGAGTACATGGCACTCAGGATAGATTGGCCAACAAAGGAAACACAGAAGTCTGTCTGGAGGAGGCTTAGCACGAACCCACACTATGACCCATGACAGTCGAAGGCATCCACCCTCCGATCCCGAGCCCTCAAATACATCCACATAGTCCTCAATCACTCTATTACGAGACGGGGACTGAGCACGGGAGTGGTCAGCACTAGGGATTTCTTTTACCTGTAGAGCATGATGGACGAATTCCCCTTCTACTTTGGATGGGTTGTAGCGAAGCTTCTCATGCATTAGGCGTCAACCCCAAATCAATATACTATTTACAGGTCGTTATATCACACGCCTGGCACGAGGGATTGACGCCCTTTCCTATCATATTAGCAGGGAGCTGGTGATAGTTGGGAGGCCTATTCTAATCACTATAGAGACTATGCGATCGATGGGGATGCTGCAGCCCAGACATACTACATAAGGCTTTAGATATACGGCTGTAGCCATCATGGACCCACAGGACCCAAGAGCCACCGTAAGACCTAGTACAACAACTCCTTCGTCACTCATAGCACCCCCACCATCGACCGCATAACCTCCACCATCAGCCACCACGTTCACAGAGGGTGATCGTGCTACTCCATTGGTTGATGGGTGGAGTAGACTATCTCCTTTGATAGCAGGGATCCAACTATCCACTACCACCATGGCATCCAGCTCCATCTACGACAGAGGCGGGGCGGACCCTTAGGATACAGCCACAGCTGCAGATGCCGAGGATGCCACTGATGTTGATGACGAGGAGGACTACTTCAGCATATGAGCATTACCCCTATATTTTATTTTTAACTTCTTTTGTACTCTATTTTACCTTAGTTGAGTCAATTTATCAATAAGGGTTAAGTCTTTCTATATGCTATGGAGCCTCACCTTCAATGTTTGCATGATAAATTAATATTCACACTTGGCAGGAAACACAATAAAAAGACTAGACACATCACAATGCACAATGAGCTAAGTCCACTTTCTCTCTCACATCTTGTTTTCACATGTTATATTCTTTTTATTGCATATATCACGTGCATTAGGGACAAAGTACAATATAAGTGTTGGGAAGGGATTATCATTGAGCGATTGATGGGTGCTGATTTAGGATGATCTACGAGCAAATTGATGAGAGCCAAATATTTCAAAAATATATATATTTAGTCTTGCTTTTGCTCGACACCTCAAAAAATTTTGAGCACAAACACTGGCTTTAATGTCACTTGCCTACTTAGGTTTGGACCCCAGTTAGCTTAATAGTTAGAGAAGTGTTGATTTATTAATAAAAAAAAGAAGAGATTTTAGAGCGGCTAGCATAACCGGAAAGTCAAATCCATCAAGGATGCCCTATAGGTTAGAAAGTCGGATCCGTTAGGGATGTCCTACCGGTATAGAAAAGAAGGTAGAAAGAGTTATCACCTTTTAAGCGTGAAAGTCGCCCATGAGTAGTCAGATTTTTTGGGTATCACAAATGTTCACTTGATGACTCACCAGGGAAAAAAGCTACCTAATTGGATCTATGTAGCTACTACCTCCAACCAAAAGAGTTAAAAAAGTAGTTAGTAAATAAAGTTTAGACTAGCCGGGCAAGGCTTGAGTTGGTAAGCAGCACCATAAGAAGGGTTACACACACATATTGTGAGAGTCTGAGTGTAAGGTAGACCTATTTTTCATAAAAACCTTCAGGTACTTTACGCTGTGTTTCCCCAGACACCAGAGAGACTCCCTGCTATTTTGTGATTGGAGATCATGCACTCATCATCTCCCCTAAGTAATGTTTCCTTTTCTTGAGGACAAGCAAAAACACAAATATGGGGGTATATGATAAGTGCATGATCATATATAGATTTCCATCATATTTACATACACTTATGCCATTTCCTAGCATTGATTCTCTATTTTTGTTCTTCTTTGTGTATTTCTGTTTTATTGGACAGGTAAATAGGTACCCAGGACCAAGCAATAGGAATCAGGACATTTCGGAGAAAAAAGTGTGAAATATTACACATACAGAGAAGTACACGGTAATGCTCTTACTCAACACTAGCGTTCTGATGAAGTACGACCTTGCTCAAACCTGTGCAACTCTCAGATAGTTTAAAACGCGTTAACCGCATCGCTAGATGAAGAGCACGGGCGTACTCGAGGTCAACACGGGCGTGCTTTAGATCAACACGACCATACTTTAGATCACCACGGCTGTACTTCGCAGATTGGAAAATTATAAAAAGTCGTTCATTTAACCCTAGGAGGTAACTTTCGGCAGAGAAGTCTCGGGTGATTCTCGCAACGACGGCTAGGGTTCCACGAGTGGAATCGAAGGTGGAGGAGGAATAATAAAGGGAAGATTTCTATGTCTAATTGTGTAACCTCCACTTGTATCCTAATTATGGTTGGCTATAGCATGAGATGCTAAACCTTCTTTGGTACCTCGGATACTTGAACCCTAGGATGAACTTGTTATTGATTTCCTTTTATGTTCGGTTTTTGCTTTATTGATAATTCCTGTGTAGCATCTTGATTGTATGTGCTTGCAATTCTGTGTGGTTTTCCCGTACATGAGCTTGATTATCCATCTGCTCATGAGATAGCATCAGCACGTTAGTGTTCATGTTGGATGGTTATGTGGTTGTTATTACATTAGCCCTGAGTTGTTACCTTTCTAGATAACCTTGTGTTGTTTTTCTGTGCGTGAGCCTCAAGTCATCTACCTTATTAGGTTAGAGCATCCAGTACTACAAGTGTTTATGCGGTGATTCTGAACAGTTAGAATATCGCATTAATTAGCCCGGGGATTCATATAGATAGGTTCCAGTCGGACATAGGTCTTAGGTTGTGCATGATTATCACAAGAGATCGGGTGTTGCGCTGAGAAGTACATTGTTACATCCTTCATGAGTTATCAGTAATTAGTCGATAATAGGGAGTCGATCATTAGCAAGGGAATCCTAGGGGGACTGTGATCCGAGGTGTCATATTTCATCTCTGATTACCCTCAAACCACCAATTGTTTGCATTAGCTTTTAATTAGGATATTAAATTAGTTTGATCACACAAATCATCATGTAATTTAGGCTAGGTAATAGAGGACAATTAGTACTAGTGGCCAATCCCTGTGGATTCGACTACCCTACACTTCAATACTTGTGGGAGTAGTGTCGCGATATTCATGTGTGCATCAATTATCCCTTTGTGATTCCATCTTGATTTTTTTTAGTTTTCTTTAGGTTAAAATCCCACCAAATTTCTGATTAGACTAGGTATTGGAAAGTTAGTGTTTCTGGTGTTTCTCAATCCCTGAGGATCTATATACGACTTCTAAAGTCCACATTATTACTTGTCCTGACTCATGCACTTGCGGAAGTGAGCACACGTACTAGACCGTATCAATTACTTAGAAACTATAGATGGTAATCTGATCCTAACTAAAATCTAAAGCAAACCAAACTAAAATGATAGTTTGCAATCTAGGGTTTATTTGTTAAGAGAACATGATAGCCCGGATCACTTTCCTCCTAAGAGTCCCTTATGACTAATCTTCTAATACTAGCGACCCAATTGATGTATTCCTGGACTGTGGAGAACCCTAAACTAGTTTGGTCCTGATCTTTAGGCAACTAAACCCTAGTCCCATACGGTGACTTCACTATATGACTACATTAGTATCTAATGTTTTATGGTTCCCGCTATTAGGTTTTACCCTAATCCAGAGAGTGAGTTACGGTTGCGTACAACCTAAGCAACCACCCAATCTCTCGGCAGCGCCCTCCCCGATTTCTCGTCATGCATCAAGCAACTCTAATTATGTGGCCGGCGCTTTTGCACTAACAAAACATATGAGTTTAGCACAAACAGATAATTCTAAAAAATAATCAAAAAGGGAAACTAGAATTAAAAGAAAGGTCAAAAGTTCATCTTAAGATTCAAGATTCCGAGGCACCACAAAAGGTTTAGCCTCTCATGCTAATAATAAACATCATACAAATTATAGAGGAAGACATAATGAAAATCATCAACTCCCTTGTCTCCTCTGTCTTCAGCTTCTCCCTAAAACCCTAGCCGTCGATCCGAAGAACGCCAAAAGTCCCCCTAAGAAATAGAACCGATGACCTTTTGTAGACTTCAGATTTTATGCCACACGCTCGTGTCTCGAAACATGTGCGTGGACGCGCGCTTCTCTGGATCCTTATGGAAATGTGATTTCTCAGTGAAAAAGGACATTTACATGGCCTTATTATCTGATACACGGCCGTGTCATCTGATACACGGCCATGTCTCCAAATGATTGAGCTCAATCTTGAATTGTTCTTCGTTTGAATCCACACGCCTATGGAGAAGCCCGTGTGGACGACCGTGTCAATTGTTGTTTTGGCCCTTTTTGCTCCGAATTGCTCCAGAATTTGCTTCTTTTCTCCGCAGTGCCTGACTATCTGTCCACTCACACAAAATAACCAACAACACACAAAAGGCTAAGAAACCATACCAAAATATATGCAAAGCGCATGCAAATATGATCTAAACATATGTATATTTATGCACTCATCAGTTATACGTTGCATGCAACGATTACTGTTAAGTTGTAGTTTGTAACATAAATAATTAAGTAATTGCATGTATGCTTATAAGTTGTTGGCTAGGCATGCATGGGCCCAGATGTGTTTATAAAACTTAATCTTAGAGGTACATACATGGAACCAATGTTTAGTGGATAACTAGAAACTAATAGATAGTTAGCATGAAGCTAACTATATGTATATATATCCCCTAGATAAATGGTTTCAAAGTAACTGGACCATACTGAGACCGTAATTTATCTTATAGATCCTGTTATAGAGTTGTGAGTCACAACAGGGGAATCTGGGATCTATATTGTTTCTAGAACTGTAAGTATACCACAATATAAATTCACTGTAAGTATTTTGATTATAAATACTTTATTTTCTAGTAAAAGTATACTTTATTTCACAAATTGGCTTGTTTTATGAAAAACTTGAAGTCACACGTGTCTGAATTGCGATTCGAGCATTACATATGTTTTTTCCGATTTTATTACTCCTGGATCTATTATTGCTGATATATGTGTCAAATCTTGTGCTTTGTATGTCTGACTAGTGCTACCAGGATTGTATACAAATTTATGACTTTTAAAAAATATGTTTTCGTTGCATGTTATTTTCTGTTGACCTTGTCTACTCAAGAGCTAGCCCTTAGTTATGGAAGCACGTGAGCATGGTGCTAGCCGGGTTGCCATGTGTTATTTATTATATTCTAGTTTTTTTAACATCTCATGACCTAGCTACCTTCTTGTCTTGTACCCAACCAGTGGAAGTAAGCATTGGTACTTTTGACATGTCTCCTGATATGTAGCAGTACCAGATATGCGTATTTGTCCCGACAAAGGTCGATGCCGGCTACGGCCGTTATATACCTGTCCTATTATGATATGTATATGTATTATATTATAAAATAGCCATGGAGATATAGCCTGCGTGTTTTACCTGATTATCCTGCGTTTATTTTCTGCCTCATTTGATTATTCAAATATTGGTATTATTTGATACGCAAACTATTTCTGTGATTATTTCTGTTAATTGGTTCCTAGTGCTCTCTACTTCTGAATTTGAATTTTATAGTTGATACACGTTATTATCTTTGTACAGATTCAAAAAAAAAGCCCAATATACTTCATTGGTTTCTGATCGACTGGTATATATAGCTGATGTATGACTTCACTACTTTTAGTGGGTACTTACTAAGCTTTCGAGCTCACCCGTGGTTTTTTTCCCCTTTTAGATCACGATGAGTAGCTAGGACCGAGGCATAGGAGGGGAGTCCCCGTCAGACAAGTGGCGTCTTTGGGATAAAGTTGAGGTATGTGAACCTCATATTTATCCTGTGTGAGAGATATATTTCATGATTCAAGGATTCAAGTCTCCTCTCTAGCTTTCTAGCTAGTAAAAACATTTCTCTTAGGGTCCTAATTGCCCTACTATCATCATTTATTCATCAATAATTCATGAGAAGCTCCTCAAAACCTAATTCATCCTCAAATGGAAACTATAGCCGATTTAAACTCTCTACTCCCTAATCCCATGAAATTCATACACAAATGAGTTAAATTAGTTCTTACCTTCGATTTTGAATCCAATTTGAAGCTTCCTCTTTCTCTCTTCGGCTTCTCTTTGGATCTCTCTCTCTCTCTCTCTCTCTCTCTCTCTCTCTCTCTCTCTCTCCACATTATACTATAATGCAATCTTTTGAACTAGGGGCATTTCTATTATTTCTTCCTTCCTTTTCTTATTAACTCTCATACACATCACTTAGAACTCAATTAGCCCCATTTCCATCTAGTTCCAGAGATTAGCCCTCAACTATAATTTAACTGAACATTTTACCCCTCTTTTTGTGTTTTGCTTCTATTATTTCATTTTTAACACTTTTGTAGTTTATATGCCAAGTTAGGTCTCCTGACTTATCTTCTACCAGTACTATATATCTGTACTGTTTAAGGATTTGGAATTTCTAGAAAAATTGAATTGTTACAACGGCAGATCCCTTCATGTATTTCCTAACAGACATAATCAGCTTTAGAGGCTCTATGACACCTCTATATAGCATTGTGGATGGCCTCTTGTAAAGTTGATTGTCTATGATAATAAATCGGGTTTACCTTTCAACGATCTTCTTCGCTTCCTTATGATCGGCTGGAAGCCCTTTCCTTCAAATTGTCGACGATTGGATCAAGCCAACTAGGTTCCTCCTTAATTTCTTGGACCTCCATGATCGACACCACATCGATGTTCTATTATGGGAGATATTTGATCTTTATAAGTTGGCTGAGATTGTAGTACGGGGATGATGGCAACTTAGACAAAGCATCAGCCACTTCATTATCTACCCGGGGAACTTTGATGATCTAGAAATGCCTAAACCGCTAAGCCAGGTCCTTCACAAGGGTCACATACTTGACCATACTCTTATCTTGTGCTTTAAATTCTCTTCTCATGTGCTTGACTATGAGTTGGGAGTCAACATGGGCCTCCAAACTCTGTACTCTGACTCTAGGGCTACCTTGGTACCAACTATCAGGGCCTTATACTCCACCTCATTGTTGGTGGCCTTAAAATTAAACTTCAAAGAGGTCGAAATCTTCCATCCTTTTAGAGATTTTAGTACAAGACCAGCTCTCGAATCACTCCCGGCGACAGACCTTTCTACATATAAGACCCATAGGTCGGGAGGGACGATCTGACTTGCTTTCTCTTCTAAATTACAGAAGAGGTTGCCTTCAAGAGAAGCTAGCTCCACTATGAAGTCTACAAGAACTTGCGCCTTGATGGTTGTCGAGGCTTGTAATCTATATCAAATTCACTCAACTCTATAGCCCACTTTGTCATCCTCCCATACATCTCGGGACACTATAAGTTTTGTTTCAGGGGTTGATCCATGAGGATTATGACCCTATGAGCCTGAAATAAGGTTTGAGCTATCGAGTCGAGGTGAAAAGCGCATAAGCAAGTTTCTCTATGAAAAGGTATCTGGAATCCAGGTCATTTATCATCTTACTGGTGTAATAAATTGGTTTCTGAACTCCATCCTCGTCTTTGAGTAATACTAAGCTGATTGTAACTAGAGTAGAAGCAAAGTATATGTATAACTCATCCCCTTGTAAAGGTTTGGTCAAGAGGGGCGGAGAGCTAAGATAGTGCCTCATCTGGTTAAAGCCTTTTCGCACTCGTTTGTCTATTCGACCATCAGGGCTTTACAGATGACTCTTAAGTAGTGTAAGCTCTTATCTCCCGATCTTGAGATGAACCTTTCGAGAGTTGCAGAAAGTACAGGAAGCATATAGTAAGAGTTGTTCGCCCCTAACAAGTGAGGAAATGAGCAAGCAAGAAGGAAAGGTCCCCCCTTTCTCAGCGAATCTAAGAGATCAACAATAGTAAAAGATTAATCAAAACATGAATACTACACACACACACACACACCATATGTGGTCTTCATCTCTCGTGCAACCTCTAGATCTCCACAATCGTCTTTGGAGAGTTCATTTCCAAGATGGCTCTGCCTTTTCTGGGTTAGCTTCTATCACTCTCTAGGTTACCATAAGCCCCATAAATTTTCCTGACTTGACCCCAAAAGTGCATTTATTGGGGTTGAGGTGCATCCCATATTTCTTAAGTGTTCAATAAGGTCTCTTCCAAGTTGACGATATGTTGGTCAGCTTTCTAACTCTTTATCAGAATGTCATCGACATACGCTTTGATATTTCTCCCTAGCAGTTCCTTGAATACCTTGGTCATTAATCTCTGGAATGTTGTTCCGATGTTCTTCAAACTGAAAGGCATGACCTGGTAGTAGTATGTCCCTTTGCCATTGCTTAACGAAGTTTTCTCCTTGTCCGACCTTACCAATTTGATCTGATTGTAACCGGAGAAAGCATCCAAGAAAAATAATAAGCCATGTCCGGCTATGGAGTCCACCAGTTTATCAATCATGGGAAGAGCGAAGTTGTCTTTTAGACAAGATTTATTTAGATCAGTAATGTCTATGCACATTCTCTATTTCCCTATATCTACTCCCTGCATGTCCTCGGGTGAAGATGCCCGCATTATTCTTCATGAAAGCCAGAATTCTCTCTCTGATCTCCTTGTAGCTTTGCTCTGGTCAGTCTTCTAATAAGGGAACAATGTTTAACTCCTTCACAAGGGTGGCTCTCTATGCCGGTTTACCTTCGACTTCCCCTCGTGTCTCAATTGCCAAGGATTCTTGAGACTTGGTCCTAAAGAAGGCTACATAACATTACTAGGTCGTGCTGGTCCCCGCTGACTTCCCCACATCCATTCTCTGTGGGGAACTTCATAAGCAATTAGTAGGTGGACACAAATGACTCATAATGCATTTAGAGTCGATCATCCTAGCCCCGACATTGTAAGGAGAAGGAGATCTGATGTCTAGGAAATTCGTCACTATTGTAGATTGTTTGGGGATAG
Source organism: Dioscorea zingiberensis (assembly GCA_026586065.1). Lineage (NCBI taxonomy): Eukaryota > Viridiplantae > Streptophyta > Magnoliopsida > Dioscoreales > Dioscoreaceae > Dioscorea > Dioscorea zingiberensis. The sequence continues at coordinate 24,635,902 of CM048818.1, read as the reverse complement.
GTTCTTCCTATAAGTCAAAAAAGATCCTCCCTTCTGGGTGTATTGATCCCCCCACTAAAGCTAACTAGAGGAATCTTTATAGGCTGTAATGACTTAGACTTGAGAACCAAACATTCATAGGCATTCCAAAATATCACGTCCGTCGTACTTCCACTGTAGACCAAAACTCTCCTGATGTCATAGTCAGTAATTCTAACAGTAACTACCAAGGCGTCGTCATAAGTGGAGGGGGGCGCTCTACCAACTGAGTTCAGGGTTGTATCAACCCTATACTCTTGGATAAAGGGGGACTCTCCTCCTCCTTCCTAACTCGCATCCCCCACCTTGGAGCACATGCGATGGGGCGCTTCTTAGTCTTCAATGATCCTGCTACAAAATTATTTTGCCACTATGGAGGCTGAGAAGCTTTGCCCCCAACTCCTAAAGGGCTTTACTAAGCACCTCCAGCTGTTTCTGGAGCATCTAGATCTGGAGATCCTAGGAATCCTTCTCAAAGACAGTCACCTTTTCTGGATTAGCGGCTCTAATGTCAAGGATCATGTCTCATCCGGTGATCTCTCCCTCAATCTGAGGGCGGATTGGGTTCTTCTTGCCTCTCTCCATAACCACGATCGACATAGCTTCTTGATTAAATTTCCGACAGACCACGCCAGTACTGTTGATGCATGGAATCCACTCCACCTTGAGATCAAAGCCGATCCAAATTAACTAGTGAGATTCGATGGAGATGGTAGCTTCCTCGGTTGGAAACGGGAAAGATGATCAACCATTAGTCATGGTTCAAGTAAGAAGAACTCCTTCTGATGATGAAATCTGGCACCAAAGGTGATCAACAAAGAATGTCAAGGGTCTATCCCCGGACCCTTTCGAGGATCAAGTCAGTGAAAAGAGATTGAAGGAGGAAGAAAGAGATTGGAGATCTCTCTCAAAGAGACTGAAAGTAAGGATTGGATCAAAGAGTGGGAGAAGAAGCTAGGAGAGAGGGAGGGAGAGAGATAGAGAAAGCTATATCAAGAAGCTCAAGCTTACTGAAGAGGTTGGAGTCCAGTGATGAAGTTCCATTTGCTCTCTCTCTCTCTCTCTGTCTCTCTCTCTCCGCTGTCCCCTTTTTATCTTCTGGGAGGTCGTTGGACAGTTAGAGATGACTTGGGCGCCAAGCAAGCTGTTGCTTGGACTACAAGTAAGCTCCAACTCAGTGCCAACTCAGGTTTAACCGTTATTTTGTTATACCTTTGTCTTTCAGTCTCTAGGATCATGCTAGTGTACAAAGATTTTGCCAGATAACAACTTTTATCTTAAAATTTAATTTATAATAAAAAGAAATATTATTTTTAGTTTTTCTTCTCAATCCATGGATCTCTCTATGTTCTTACTTGAGAGGCCATTTTTCAATCATAAATGTTAATATTTGTGTTGGTTCCCAAACTTCATTTCTGTGCGATATCTTTTTCTACCTAATAATTTCCTATGATGTGTAGATAAAAATGATCTTTTATTAAATTACTTATATATATTAGAAATTTAGTGAGTCATATATAACGAGGTATTACTTATATGTTTTTGTTTTTTTCCCACATCTAAAACCTAAATATGTGTTCTTGTCTTTGGGCATGTGTTTTATTATTTTTGGGAAACATTTCCAAAAATCAAATTATAATATGTGACTATATCTAAAAAGACGATAATGTATAATTTATCTCTTTACCTTTTATTTATTTATTTTCTTAAAACAGGTCTGAGCAACGCAAGAATGTAAGAAACATAATACAATCGTTGATAACCCAACGAGCGCCCATTTATGAAAAGCACACAAATCCCATTTAGCAACAAATATTGCTTTATTTAAACCTTTCCTCAACCACAGTTTAAAAGTCACTTGCTGGTAATCTTGCCTTCCGCATGAGTGCTAGAGTGATCTGTTGGAGTCCGTGCTGGTTTCTTCATTCCAAATGGATCGCCCTCAATTGTTTTAACAACCAAACAATAGAATTAGGATCGTAAAAGACTCCATTATAACAATTTACAAACAAGAATTTTAGTATGAACATTTGGCTTCTCTTTATATAATTAATCTAATGTTTCTCCGGAAAAAAGAAAAATAGTTATTTGGTTAGCTAATTCAACCTATTTTTCATAACAGTAATAAACCTGAATAAGCCAATCCATATAGTATTAGCCAACTTAGCCAATTAGTACCAAAGGAAAAAAAAAAAATAATAATAATTTCTCAACTCGATCAGCCAATGCACTTACATGAATGCGGCAACGAACCTATGCATATTAAAGGCACTGCTAATTAAACCTTGTTGAAATTTATATTCAAGATATGTTTGATGAATTTGAGCCCGGAGATAATATTTTGGTGCAACCGTGCAACAACTTTTTCCTTTTTTTTTTATAATTATAGCAGTTGAGGAGGATGAAAATTAACATTACCACGTGTTTCTTCACTATAGGATATACCGGCCATTCGGCAATACCACACTTGCCAGCCTTGTTATTGAAATTCCGTTGTAATCTCATGTACCCAGCTTCTCCCCGATTAATCCCCCATGAGTTCTTGATGAGCCAATAATCCATGCCACCATCACTGCCATAACCAACTAAGGTTCACGGCATGATCTTGATTTTTTCCACAGAATTTAGTAAATATACCCTAAAACCAAACAAATTATGGATCAAAACATGCATACGGTAAGTAGTAAGTAATTTTGGAAGGAAAGACACCTTATAATAAATACCATTAATTTGAAATATTTATCTTCGAGAGTTAAGAAATTTGAGTTATAGGTATTATATATATATATGAAACATTGGATCATATCAATAGTTAATAATATTTCGATGGACAAGCATAAAAGAAATCCATGTCAGCACATCATTGATGATGTCTGATGATGAGAAGGAATAAGCGAGGAATATCTAGTTTTAGGTGGAATGAATAGTCCTATTTAGTTTGCCCAAGTCCTCAGAAATCGATCTACACTCAGGAATATCTATTCATTTAATATATTTTTTTATGTGTGTATTAACCTTTTGAAAGATCAAATATTCATTTTTTCAAAAACTATAAAATAGCTGATTTTCGAAGCAATTTAATTTATTATGGAGATTAAAGAATTGATAACATAATTAACCCTCTAAGTAAGTATTAGAAGCCGTTATGAAAAATTAATTCAAAAAAGTAATTGTTATATATTGATTTAAACATATAACGTTATTTAAAATATTATATATCTATTGATGATTTAATAATTTGAAAACTCACCGCTCCATAGTGCTGAAAATCCCGTTCGTAGGCTTCAACGGTGGTGGCAACAGGTTGTTTGGAAACACGCACCATTAACGCATACTCGTTCTTTCGGGTGGGTCTTGTCCAACCATCAATTGACACAACTTTGTTACTTTCCTATATATATATATATATATATATATATATATATATATATATATATATAAACATGAGTCGAAATATAAAACAAACTATCTATATATGTTAAGAGCATCGTGAAACTTAAATAAGTAATTCAAATATATATATATATATATATATATATATGGGAATGAATACCTTTGATGTATCACACTGGCCGAGTACGGCAGTGTAAGGATAGTCTTGTTCACTGTCAATTCCACCATTTTTTTCAATATAGTCATAAGTATCTTCGATATAATATGGGTCACAACTCTTATGAGCGCAATCTACCAATTGTTGTTCTGACAGAGATATCAAATCTCCTGTCGCAATCTGGTTTGCAGCTTCAATTGTCGCCGCTGCTGCGAAAGCCCAACAGCTAACTGCAATTCACAATTAAGTGATCATTAAATTATTTAAATTCTCAAGTAAAGACAGTGAAAAATGGAAAACTTGACAAGTACTCTTACAGCAAGCTCCCTGGTTTTTTACAGGGACAACGGCTCCCAAATCCCTCCAGTCAATAGAATCCGGGACAGTGAAATTGTAGATATGATCACTCTCCTCATCAACCACCTTCTCATTGTTGTGGTAATTATTACTTGTAATATGTAATCCGAGAGACCGTGGTAAGGTGCCGAGATAAGTGGCTCTATACTCTTCCACAGTAATGTCCGCAAACACAGTGAGAGCGAGAGTGAATGTGTGGTTGCCGGCATTATGATCGTCGATGTACCTAAGATTATCCTTGAAGATCTCATACCTCTTCTGCTTTTCTGAGGAATCCTTGTAGGATTTGTTTAGTTTAACAAGCCAGCCCTCAAATAGGAGACTGACTTCATAATCTGACCGAACAGGAATGGGTGAAGAGGAAGAGAATGAGATGAGGGAAAGATTAAGGATGACAAGGAACATGACTGGAAGAAGTGAGGGAGCCATCATTAATTGGAGGAATAGTTGGATGAAGAGGCTGTGTTAAGTTGGGTGTGCTTTTATATTAGATATTGAGGCTTCTTGCTAGCTAGCTTTGGATGCCTCATGGTATCCTATTAATATATAATTCAACCGTACGTCCATGCTGGCATGCATGTAAGGATTGGTATCCTAGAAAACATATTAGTATTGATGGGATAAATTAACTGCATTTTGCTTTATTTGCTAAGTTTGTTGGAAAAGGATCGATCACTTTATCAATTAAATTAGTGGGAAATATTTACTCTGTCTCTCATGTGTGAGTAATTAAGATCAATCAAATTAAATTATTGGGAAATATTTATTCCCTTTCAAGATAAAGAGTAATAATACCAACTAAACACGGTTAAATCCTGTAATTCCTTCTTCTCTGGTCATTAAAAAGTAGATCTTCCTTTATATTTTATTATTTCTTTCTGACAAGTTAATTTGGGCCGGGTTCTTGTCCATATATATCATTATAGCAGTACATGATTGCAACAAAGATGCCAATTCCCAAAATAGCACTTTATAGAGTAGCTCAATGTATTTCAGGCAAAAGTGTTGTATTTTGTTGATTTTCGATAAATCCAAATCTCAAGGAAATATAAAATATTATAATTTATAAGTTCATAGTGTTTGATTTTCATCGGAGCCTTGTATGTTTAAATCTTATATTTCTATTTTTCCTATTTTTTATATATTTTTTTAATATATTTCCTAATACCCTCAAGTCTTCAGAAAATACAGCCCTATAATAAGAATTCAAAGACGTCTAAAAGTTCGAACAAATAAAAATAATAAAAAATTTGAGACTACAATTGCAACGGTATGGTATTGATGTAGAATGCAAAAACGATATCATTGCAATCATAAAAATTTGAATTATATATTATTCATTAATAAACACGAGATCTTAATTAAAAGAAATTAATGAACATGAGATTCATTAAAATAATAATACATATTTGAGAAGTATTTGGAGGTATTATAAAATATTTAAATACTAGTTATCCCTAGTAAACTTCAACAAACTAAGCAACAGCAACAACAACAACAACAACAACAAATCCTTAATCCCATGTTAGATGGGGTCGGCAATATGGATTCTTTGTCTCTATATCGCTCTGTCAAAGACAAGATCCGGTTCAATATCGATCTAATATACACAGGTCCTTAGATACTACCTCTCTCTACGTAATTCTAGGTCTATCTCTGCCCGTCTTCTTAGCTTTTATTACTAGACTATCACATTTAGAGCACCTGCGGGTCTATAACGCACGTGTTCAAACCATCTTAGACGCCCTTCTCTTATTTTATCTTCAATTGGTCTAACATACACCTTCTGTCGGATGTGTTCATTTTTAACATTGTCCAATCTAGAATGATTACTCATCCACCTTAACATCCTCATTTCTGCTATATTCATCTAATGGATGTGCTGAACTTTAATTCCCCATCACTCGCTCCCAAAGAGTATGACTGGTCTAACTGGTATTTTATAGAAGTTTCCTTACACTTTGTTAGGCATCTTCTTATCACATAACACACCCGTGGCACTTCTCCATTTCAACCATCCGACTTTGATTCTAAAGGTTACATATTCATCTATTATCCCATTCTCCAGAAAAATGGAACTAGATACTTCAAATGGTTATACTTAGGCACTAATACCTCAACTAGTGTGATGCGTGTGCAAATCGTAAGTGTACAGGTCGTATCAAGTAATAAAAGGACTATGGAAGTTGTGTATCGATCCACATGAAGATAGAAGTACTAGCACCAACTATTCATTTATTATCTAGCCTATCCAAATAGGGGTGATTAAAATCTAAATCTAAAATAAAGAAATTGGAAACACAAGCTATGGGATCAATTCGGACTTTAGGGTAATCAATCATGAAAAGAGGATAGGTGGGCAATGAATCCCACTTGGATTTTTGTTCTATATGATGGATGGAGATTCCTTTGTTGATACTTGGTAGAACTTTGGCCTAGGATTCCTAAAATACTTTCACTCCCTCTCTCGAAGCGAATTACTAACCTAGTGCCCTTACCGATGATGTTCTAGGGAACCTAGTTCTTAGAAGGATTACGGGAATAATACATCTTAAAGACTCGCTCTCCTTAGTACCTGAGCTCTCGGTATACTCACAATCCCCTCTATTGGAGTCCATCTACACATAGGGAGGCGCTCGCTTTTTCCCCCACATGAACGACGATAATCTCTTCGGGCTCTCGCAACGTAGAGAGACTAACACAATAAAGGAAACACCCAATAGACTCAATAGATTCAACCAAGCATTCAAATATAGAAATCAACATCAAATAATCCATAACCCAGGGTTCATCACACCCAAGTATCTACAAAATTAGTTCCCCATGAATGGAGAACAAGAATCCAATACAAAGAAGATGCAAATCAGAAGAAACATGATAGGGAATGCTATTAAATACACCATGGCGGTGGTTCTCTTGATTCCTTCTTCAATCTCTTTCCCTTCTCCCTCTTCAAGGATGGCTTGATGGAGCTTTGAATCCCCTAATCTCTTCTTTTCCTCTTTCCCAAGCTAAGCTCTCTTAAACCCTAAACACATTTTGTATTTATACCCCCCTATGGGTTAAGGATATCTCTTTACAATCCTGCCCTTGATTGGGTCTGCACGAATAAGGTAACTTACGTCATACGGTCGTATGCGGGCTCATATGGAATGCGGGTTGCTTTGTATGACCGTATGTTAGACCGTACAATATCCCGTATAGACCCATACTGGTTGCGTATGGTCCCGCGAGATTAAATGCAAGGCCGTCTGGGTCTCCAGGTACATACGGGCCATATGGAAGCCCGTATGCCATCTTGCTTTCTCTACAACTACTTCGTTTTGGCCTCAATTTTCCTTTAAAAGCTTACTTTCTCCCGGTGCTTCGATACTTTGCCCTATTCATCAAAATCAACACATTTTAAGTACTGGCAGGCTACAACTTCCTCAAAATGGCATGCAAAGCATACATGAATATGATATAAAATCATGCTCATTTGAACACTTCTCACATATCTCCACACTTAAAGGTTTTCTTGTCCTCAAGCAAAGAAAATGAATTAGCAAAAGAAGATAAGTATTCAACCTCGAGCCATAAAGTCATGGTTTCAACCTCGAGCCATAAAGTCATGGTTTCAAAAGACGATGATATGGAAGAGGAGATCTCGCCCATCTTTAACGATGATGCGAAGGAGGACATTTTCCCCATCTTCAACGATGATGTGGAGGAGGAGATCTAGCCCATCTATGACGACTACGAGGAGAAAATTGGTGAGCCCATGGAGGAGATTGGTGAGCCCATCTATGAGTATAATGGGACTAACATTGCATCGGTATCTCGATGGAAGGAAAACCCTCCTGGCCTGGTAACCAACACTACTAACCTACTTTCTATCTCTAGGGTTTTGATTGAGATCAAGCATGGAGATCCAGACTTACCAATAGAGGTGCAGTCGAACTCGGGTCGAGTTCTTTCCAACCCGGGGTAACTGATGCAGGAGGCTCGAGTCAAATATTAGTGTCGGGTTGGCGGGTCAACGTAAAGACTGGAAGTTATCGAGTCAATTCCAAGATTGGGTCGATTTTGGGTGTGATTCGGTATTTTGGCCATAACTTTGGCTACCGATATCAGAACCGGGCGTTCGACTCCAATTCGGAAAGCTCTTTGCGGCGTGCACGACATGGGGACATTATATTAGAGAGAATTCTAGTTTTTTTTCCTATTTTTAGAAATATTTAATCCGCCAAATTAGGGTTTTTTTTTCTTTTTTCTATTTTTGGCAATATTTCATATGCCAAATTAAGATAGGATTTGAATCCGATTTGATCTCAGATTTTTAGAAGTTATCTGATTTGTTTAGAGTTTTAAATTTAGATAAGTTTGGTTTTAAATAATAATTTATCATTTTTAGCAAATTTAGATTAGATGATAAGGTTTCTAGGTTAATTTTTTGAGGCTATTTAACCCGGCTTGTGGGTTAGTTTTTCATTATTGAATTTTGAGTAATAATATTTTCCTGAATTTCAGAGTATTTTCTCTGGTTCTTTGGTTCTTCGTTTGTTCTTCCTTGCGGTTCTTGGATCCGGCTAGCCCACGACATTATGCTACCCCGCCCGGCGTCATCAAGCAAAGAAAATGAATTAGCAAAAGAAGATAAGTGTTCAACCTCAAGCCATAAAGTCATGGTTTCAATTCTATTCTAAGTTCACCATCACAGTGTAGGTTCTCCAATTTCCACACCAAGGTTAGATTGATCTCATGAAATGGTTCATTGCGGCTCTAGATATTCATATTCACTCCACATTCCATGTTCTAAAGTCTTTGCAAGACAAGCATAACTTCAATGAACTCTAGAGAATCCTTGAGGCCCTAAGATCAAGAGAACTACCCCTCTATTAACTAGATGGTGGACAAACTTGAAGGGTACTAAGTTTTGTTTTTATAATTCGAGTAGAGCATCCCTAATGGATCCGACTTTCCCGCGGTAAAGATCAATGGAGAGAGTAGATCCTCCATTCTGCAGTGTGTTCTTGCTGATTAGGCACCAAAAAACTTAGTTGCTCAAAGGGTTACAACTCTACCTAGATGTGTTCATGCCACATAGTGACTTTTTGGCTTGAAGAACGCTTTGATTAAGAGCCAGAACCCCAAAGTACTTCATCACAAAAAGTAGTGGAACAGTGTCTTTATTATTCTACAGCTACTATGTACAAAACTTTGTTATTCCCTTCTTATTTGTCCACTAGATTACATCATGGGGTGTTGATGGTTTGAACAAATTCCACGAAGTATCTTGGAACCATTGAGAGTGATGCTTAGCAATTAAAGTCAAGAAAACATGGCAATGTGTTATCTATTGTCTCTAGAGATTATGAATATCACAAAGATGGTTTCTAGATGCCCATACTGTTTCATGGGAGAATTTTAAAAATTTGTGTGCTAATATGGTACACTAAGAAAATTAATAGAACATGTCAACGTGTTTCTAACAACGCCTTCATCATTGTATGCTAAACATGTATCATATAAACACTTGCAATGAATTTCAACAATATCTATCTATCTCCACACTTAAGAATTTGAAATAGACCAATAAGTGAATAGGTAGCTACTCATCTCACACTTAAAAGTGTATATTGTCCCCATTATACTCAAACATGCCAAAATAAAACAAGCATGGAGAAAGGTGAACTAAAACTTCCCCGGTTATGTTGATGTCTCGCTTGAGTTCCATACATTAAGCGTGAGGGTATACACCGTGGGAGTTGTGGATTTGAGTTCCAAATCTGCAAGAGAAAAGAGATCATCATAACTCAACAAAAAAAGGAACCAATAGAAACCAACGAGAATCAAAATAAAGACAAGTTTAGCAAGGCAGTGCCCTTGCTTACTAGTACAATGGTGCATGAATAAAAAGACAAGTCGAAACAACACTTAAGAAAAAATAAAAAAACACATAAAAATATGTCTCAGTCCTCCATGATGGGTGGATCATTTCTTTGGTGCCTCGGTGATGCAAGTGGGTGCACTGAGATGGAGGGAGGTGGGGATGCTTGTCCTTGAATGAAGAGGGAGAGCTCGGTGAACTAGTCACTCATCTGATGTTGCTCCTCAAGGAACTGAGCCCTCATCTGGTGTTACTCGTCAAGGATAGTATCCTGGGTTGTGCAAATATCTGCAATTTGCTCCTCCAATCTCGCAAGGCGACTCTAGTAAGCAGGAGGGTGTTGGCCAGCAGTCGTTGATGGTGGAGAATCCTCTGATTCGGACTCTCTATTGTTGTCTCCTCTCTCGGACTCATGGTCGACGAGGATGTAGCGTGTCCCGGCATATTAGACGAGTCCCATCTAGCATAGGGTACTCATCCCTAGAGTAGTCATCAACTGTAGCCGATGTGCATCATCGGCCCTCTGTTCCAGCCCCATCCTAGTAATAAGGCGGATGATGTAAGGTCCCACACTGATGGCCTTGAGACGAGGTCTCTGTCCTTGGTGTGCTAAATAATTTGTGAGTACATATCCCAGATGAATAGGCACTTGCTAGAGGATGCTGTATAGTAAGAACCGGTCGGTGACAGTGACCACACCGGTGCTATCATCTCGCCTTGTAATAGTGCGACTGATCAGGGCGTGGATGCAAAGATGAACTGGATCGACCATCAACGATGACTTGTTGATGCCGTGGAGCCCACCAAGCTGCAACCAATAACGCGTCGAAGAGATGGTATGCTCGAGGAAAACGGTGAGGAGCTTATCTTACTACAGGGTAGTAATGAACTCATGATCATAACACCCCATGCAGAACACGAACTACGTGTAGCTCATGCTCCTCTGCTACTTGAGCAGCTGGAAAGTGATAGCGATGAGGCTCCGCTTGGCCACTACACTCCTATCAGCCTCAAACGTTCTGAGGCCCTCCAAGGTGGGCTCCCTACATGTCTCGTGGCTGAGGGAGAAAACTCTGTCCCAACCACCAATGGAGATCAACCCGCAGACTCAGTTTGTGATCCCAAGCTGATCAAATACCTCCCAATTGATAATTCATATACGACCGAATGCTCGGGTCGATAAACTTGTGTATCTGCTGCGGAAGCGCTTCTCGGTGAACTGGGACCATCGGAGGAAGATCCCTTGCCCGTCATGCGCATCTTTGATGCAAGTGTTATCTTCTTTCGAGGAACATCTGCAAAACATTTGCAAAGAATGTCGTTGCATTCAAAAGATAGAGAAAGAAATGAAAAACATGTGATAAGTGTTCAATTGATCATATTTCTATATTGATTCGCTGTACATTATTCATGTGATTTTAAGTAATTCTTGTCCATTGACGCTTAATTTGTGTGAATTTTTATTTTCGGGGCACCAGAGAGCTTCGAGAGCAAAACAGAAGAAATACAGTTCAAATTGAAGCTATTTGCAGATTTACTAAAAGATATACGGGCATTCTTATGACCGCAAGCGCCCGTATGATAAGGATACGGGTATGCTTACGACAGTAAGCACCCGTATGGGAACTCTAAGCACACACGTCACCAACATATAGAGAGCTACCCGGGCAAACTGACAGCCGTATCCTAAACCGTGTAACATGGGGATGAAGGTTACAAGCACACATACAACCGAATGAGTGCCCGTACGACTCACACTCAGAAGCGAGTTAACCTAATTCTATGCTGATTTGAGTCCACATCTTATGTATTGTGTTATGAACCATGTGTACTAACCTGAACCCTATAAATAGCTGAATTAGGGTTCAGAGAGGGGGTTTTCGAAAACTTGAACATCATTATCATATTTGAGTCTCCCCACCTTCTCTCCATCTTGGAGACTAAGATATATTGAAGACCTTGGAGCAAAGGGAGGAAGGAAAGCATTGAAGGGACACCGCAAACTGTCATCGCCAACGGTCATTGCCAACGGTGGAGGGAAGAGTGTTTCTCATTATGATTTTCATCTTCTCCTCTTTGATTTTATTGGATTTACGTTACCCTTTTATTAGGAACTAACTTGTTAGATACTTGGGCATGATGAACCTTTGAATTTATGCTTAATCTTGCTTGTATGTATTTTTATATTTGAATCAATATTTTAATATTTGAGAACCTATTGAATGTTGTGTATGGTATTTTTGCTTTACGTTGCGGCAGCTTTAAGTGTCAATCTAGATCTATCGAAGGTGTAGACAATAACCCTACCTCTATATACCCTAGATCTACTTCAATAGGTAGGAGTTATGAACATGCTGAGAGATCGAGAGTTTAGGAGAGAGACTCTGTAAAATAGATCATTCCCATAACTCTTCCAAGATTATTTGTTCCCTAGAGCTACTCACTAGTGTAGATTAGTAACTCGCCTTGAAAGAGGGAATGAAAGCGTTGTTGGAATTCTTGGTCCATACGTCATATTTATTAAAATGAAATCCATACTTGTCCCAATCTATAAATATCCGGAGGGGATTCAATACCCGAGTACAAAATTCAACCGAATTTGATGGAAGACTGGATGAAGACCCCGATGCACATATAGCAAAGTTTGCTCAGATTTGCAACATGTTCAAGATTAATAGGGCTTCCAATAATGCCATTAGATTGAGGTTATTTCCATTCGGGTTGAAAGAGCGAGCTTATAGATGACTTACTTCACTTCCCGCAGGATCCATTCGTACTTGGGCCAAAATGCTTTATAAATTTCTTGGCCGATATTTTCCACCAAGCAAGACCACCAAGTTTAGATTAGATATCTCCGTATTCAAGCAAGGTGCTACTGAAACTTTCTTTGAGGCTTATGAAAGATACAAGAATTTGCTTCGGCATTGCCTCAACATGGTCTCGACCTTTGTGCCAAGATTCAGATTTTTTACAATGGGTTGGATACTACCACAAGGCACTTGGTTGGTGCCGTCGCCAGAGGGTCATTAGGAAACATGTACCCGGAAGGCACCGAGAAATTTTTTTAAGACATGGCTAGCAATGAAGCTTATTGGTATACAAGGGGCAAACAAGTCAGAACAATTGGTTTAGTGGATGAAGTTACTGTCACAGATGCGCTCTTGTTGAGAAATTAGAAGAATTAACCCTAAAGATTGATGCACTCATATCCGGCAGTAGTTCAAGACCAAACTCAGTCATGTTTAGTAACACATGTGGAGGAGGACATGAGGTGTCTAATTTCCCCATTGTAAGAACGGAAATGGCTCCTATGGAGCAAGTACAATATATGGTTAATACTCAAAGACAATCGGATGGGCAATACACGGCATAAGTTCCCAAATAGACTCATGCCACAGTTTCCTATGGGAATCCACAAGCCGAACAATACCTACCGGGTTTCCAATATCCTCCAAAACCACAAGAGAGAAAGCCTACCATGGAAGACCTTCTAATGAAGAAGATGCAACGCAATGAGACCATAATCAGGAACTTGCAAGCTACTGTTCAGAACTTTGAGAACCAAGTGGGGCAAATTGCTAAGGCTCTTTCAGAAAGACCCCAAGGAAGCTTTGCCAGGATCGATAGAAGAGAACCCACCGGAACAACTCAAAGTCATTACGTTAAGAAGTGGGAAAGAAGTGAAACTTCTAGTTATAAAGCCTCAAGATAAGAGCACCAATGAAATTGAAGACTCTGCACCCGATGCTAGTTCTGAAGAGAAGAAAAAGGTGAAGAATAAATTAGAAAAGCTACTATCCATTCTACCCTACCAACCTCAAGTTCCTTATCCTTCAATGTTGAAGAAAGATAAGGAAGATGCTCAATTTGTAAAATTCACAAGCATGTTAAAGCAATTGCACATCAATTTGCCATTTCCAATCCCAAATGTCGAAGCATGCAAAATTTTTGAAGGAACTTCTGTATAACAAGGGGAAGTTAGAAGATGCAGTTGTTGTCATATTGAATGCTCAATGTTCGGCTATCCTTCAGCAAAGTATGCCCCGGAAATTTAAAGATCCGAGGAGTTTTATTGTCCCTTGTGTACTTGGTGAAGGGATCACGAAAAAGGCCTTAGAGAACTCAAGGGCAAGCATCAATGTAATGCCCTATAAATTATATATTAAGCTGTATCTTGATGAACTGAAGACAACGAGGATGACCTTGCAACTTGCCGTAGGTCAGTGGGGCAGCCTAAGGGGCTTGCTGAGGATGTGCTCATTAAAATTAACAATTTTGTTTTCCCAGTAGATTTTGTACTTTCGGATATTGATGATGATGTTGACGAACTGATGAAGTAGGCTCGAGTCAAATGTTGCACGGTTGGCTGGTCAACATAAAGACGGGAAGTTATCGAGTCAATTCAAAGATTGGGTCGGCTTTGGGTGTAGTTCGGTATTTTGGCCATAACTTTGAATTTCAAGTTATCGAGTCAATTCCAAGTTATCAAGTTAACGTAAAAATGGGAAGTTATCGGGAACTTATGGCCAAAATACCGAACCACACCCTAAATTGAACCAATCTTAGAATTGACTAGATAACTTTCCGTCTTTATGTTGAACCGACAACCCGACAACATTTGACGAAAGCCTCCTGTATCACGTACATATCCTCATTGGATGCCCCTTCCTTGCCACTGCTCAAGCACTTGAAGAACACGTAAAAGGAAAGTTAGCCTTTAGAGTGGGAGATAAAGAGGTGGTTTTCACGTTGCCCGATGTGATGCGACATACAACCGCTGAAGATGATGTCGTGATAGTGCCGATGGCGTTGACATTCTCACTTCTGAATGCGTGGAGAAGTTATTGACGATTGATCCTCTAACTGAATATTTGGAAGAAATTGAAGAAAATTCGGGAGAAACCAAAAAGAATTTTGCTATAGCAATGATTGATCATGCAGCGAAGCCCAACAATAAGAAGAAGCTGAAATCTACTCTCTACTCAAGAGTTTGGAAGAATGTCAAGGAGAAAGGGGTAAATGTAATTTTTTTTCAGCTCCCAATGTACTAGGAGAAGGCTTAGGTATGAAGGAATTTGATTTTTCTATTTATACTAACTTGGGTTTTCTATTGTTTGGCAAATGTTTCAAAGGAGGAGCAGGTGAGAACTTTTATGTGTTTGAAACCCCTTGAGGTAAATCTAGGTATGTCAAGCTAGTGATGTTAAACTAGCGCTTCTTGGGAGGCAACCCAAATTTCTTGCAATATTTCTTTTTATTTGTGCAATTTTCTTTCCATTAGTTAGGATGTTTGAAATAAAATGATGATATGTCTCAATTCCACATTTGCATTTTCCTATCTCATCATGGTAGATGTTCTTGTTGATAGCCCTAGATTGATAAATGTTTGTTAGGTCATGCAATGAGGTCCGTAATAGCCTTTGGCGTTAGCCGTATAAGCCAAACCCAGGCATGTACGGGAGGCATACGGTCTGATATATAACCATATAGCAACACTAGAAAAGTATATGGGGTAACATACAAACTGTATAAGGATCCATATGAGTCATAAATGTATCATTTGAAATCCACAGGTCCATACGGAGGTCATACAGCCCCATACATTAGGTAGTATGGTTGTCGGGTGCAATCATACGGGGATCCATATTTACCGCCCTGGCCACCGTATGGACACTACTATCCCTTCACTGCATGTAGTACAAATCCCGAGGTATACGATCTGACCTATGGTCTGTACCTTTCCATCTGTGTAGCATACGGTCTAGCATTCAGCCAGTGTGCGGACCCGTATAGGGTCGAACAGTTACAAGGGGCGGTTCACTTTGCGCCTCTTCACTCTTTTTAGAACCCTTAGCAGACCCCCTCCCTTGTTCCTCCTTGCGATTTTGGCATTCCCCTTTGATTGAGCGACCTCCCTCTTTGAATTTGCGATCCTTAAACACTTCATAAACAAGTAAAACAAGAATGAAATCCATATAAACATACCCATCAATCGCATTCAAATCCTAAAACCCTAGGTTTTCATGAAGAATAAGAAAATCTTCTTGAAAAATCAAATTTGGATGCATACATGTGGTTTTTGATGCTTAGATACTGAAATCGGAGTCTGGAGTTGGTCAAGGATGCGAGAGAGAGGCTCGGGAGTGCGGTGTGTGAGGGAGAGGCATGGGGCAACTAGGGTTTTTTAATGGAATTAATAGTCGCGAAAGAACACTCATTCATTTTTATAGGAAAAAGGAGTTATCACGGGTGCATGTGCCGTATGCCCACCCATTTGGTTCTTAGGAAGAGATATACAATTCCGCTTTGTTTCCAAACGGGACCTTATGCCTCGGGTCCTCTTATGATTCAACGATCGAGACCATACGGTTGTAAATACGCCTTATTGTGCCCTATTTGGCCTTACATTTGGGACCATATATATGACTATAACATATGGGCGTATGACACCTATATGTCCCGGCGCCCTTGTTGATTATGTTTTTCATACCTCATACGAGGCGTGCAGCTACACGTGATATTCTCCCGTAAGGCTCTCTGTCTACAAAAAAATATACGATAGTGGCTATCATGCATCCAGGAATTCTAAATTGGACTCTAAATCTCACCCCCATTGAGATTAAACAGAGTTAAGAATTACAGGGATCAAGGATGTCATCAATTTATTGGACACTAAAACTAAAACTAAAACTAACTAATGATGCAAACCTAGAACAATTTTCTAAAAACCTTGGGTTGACACCCAATAAGTGCTTGTTTAACATCACTAGCTTGACATACCTCATTCTTACCTCATGGTGGCTCAAAATGATGAATGGCCTCGCTGGTCCTACCTCTGAAAAAATTACCAAATAACAAAAATCCCAAGCTAGAGTATATGGAGGACTCACTATAGTTGATACTTGCGCATTACCCTACCTCATCTTTGACCGGTGTGTCTATGTTTCTCTTGCCTTTATCTTCCCCTTCTATGATTTTATTCGAGAAGGGATCTTTTTCTTCTTCTTCTTCACCTTCCGCCCCAGCTCCTCCTTTCCTTTTAGTTCAGTAAAATCCTATTAAGCTTCTCCAGCTCCATTATCGCGTTCTTCGAGATATTCCTTCAATGGGCCCACGGCAAGCAGCTCCTGGATACAATCAAAAGTAATGAGATCTATATCGTCAATATAATAAGAGGTGTCATCGTGGTCCATGGTGTGCTTCATTCCGTCCAGCAACTTGAACACTACATCATTTTTTCCTAGGTGCAGTACCATTCTTCCTTTATGATGGTTCGTCAGGGCTCAAGCACTGGCTAGGAATGGTCAATCGAAAGTATGATAGGAACCTCAACATCATCGTCTATGTCTAGAATCACAAAATTCACTAGAAATATGAATTTGTCCTCTTTAACCAGTACGTCTTCTACAACCCTTTTGGGGGCATTATCACGAGCAACGTCGCCAATTGTATAGTCATTCTTGTTGGCTTTGGCTCTCCAAGGACCAATTTCAGGAACAATTTATAGGGCATGACATTGATACTTGCCCCCGAGTCAGCAAATGCGCTTTCACAAATCCCCTCTCCAATTACACAGGGTACTAGGAAGCTTCCCGAATCCTTTAGCTTTTTAGACAATTTGGTCGGATTGATTGCTAAGCAATTCACATTTAATGTAACAGCTACTATCTCTTCCAATTTTCTCTTGTTCTTAAGTTGCTCCTTAATATATTTGGCATATTTGGGCATCTGGGATAGCACTTCGACCAAAGGCAAGTTGATATGCAGTTGTTTATGCAACTCCAAAAATTTCATGAACTAAGAATCTTCCTTATCCTTCTTCAGCCTTTCTGGTTAAGGTATGCGAGGATGGTACTCTAGTACGAGTGGTTGTTCCACCTCCTTCGCTTTCTCTTGCTCCTTTTCCTCAGATTTTTCTTCTTCTATAGGTTTTTCAGCATTTGCATATTGTTCCTTAGCTGGAGATTTTTGCACTGATATCTCCACTTCTTTTCCGCATCTCAAAGTGATTGCTTTAAGCTGCTTGCGGGGTTTGCTTCAATATTGCATGAAAGGCTCCCTTGAGGTCTTTCAGCTATAGCCTTGGCAATTTGTCCCACATGATTCTCAAGAATTTGAATTGATACTTGCATGTTTCTTATCATATTATCATTGATCTGTATATACCTTGCCAAAATCTTCTACGTAGTTGGTTTTCTTTCTTGTGGTTTCAATTGATGCTGAAAACCTGGAGGATACTGTGGTGCTCTCGTGTATTTCGTAGGGAAAAGCTTAGATGATCCCATTGAGTAAATGTAGGGCCGGTATTGATTTCCTTGAGGCCTTTCTACATTGCCCATATATACTGAATTTGTTCCATGGGGACTGCTACTGAACTAGAGTTGGGGCATTATGAAACATTGTGGCCTCTGGCACATATACCGCGTAACATGATCAGAAGTTGATTATGAACCGCCACCGGTAAGGAGATCAATCTTTGTTGAAAGTCCATCTACTTTGGTAGCAAGAGCTACATCTGCATCTGTACTCATCTCAAACGCTCCAACATTTTTAGATTGTTTTCCCCTTGATGACCCGTGTGACTCATTACTAGACATGTCCTCAAATAACTGCTCAACTTCATCAAGATACTTATTACTCAATGACCCACTAGTCAGCTGCGTCAATGAGTCTGCCTTTGTATGGTTGTTCACCCATCATACAAAGGAATAAATTTTCATCCATGGGTTGTAGCCATGATGAGGATATCGTCAAGCAAATATTTAAACTTTTCATAAGCTTCAAATTGTGTTTCCGATTCTCCTTGGTTGAAGGCTGAAATTTCTTGATTGATTTTTGCTTGCTTTACTTGGTAGAAAATAACGGCAAAAAGAAACTTGTCAACAAGTCCGCCCATGTTCTAATAGATTTAGGGGAAAGTGATATGCTTCTCAATAGTATTCTCCTTCTCTCAAACTAAACGGGAACAACCTTAGCTTGATTGTATCATCGAATGCCCCATTAATCTTAAATGTACCATAGATTTTCATAAACCGCTCTAATTGCACATATACGGATTTTCATCGTGTCAGCCATCAAATTAAACTGAATTTTGTATCATGCTAATAGTGTTGGCCTTAATTTGAAAGTTGTTCATGTTTACAGCCGTGCATGAACGCTTAAATTCCTCTCCGAAACCGGGATCTCTATATTTAGAAAGAGTTCTTCGTGGTTCTAATATTGTTGAGAGTTCTTCAATCTCGATGTTAATCTCTAAAGTAGTGTGAGGGGTTGAGTTTTCTGCGTCTAAAGACGCGCCTTGAGGTACCTCCAATGATGGTTCTTGAGTTATCTCTTATACTTCTCTGAGTCTCCAGTGCAAGGTTCTTTCGATCTTACTATCTTCCTCAACTAGACCCAATGGATTTGCTCAGGTTATTCACCAACTCCATGCAAAACAGGATAAAGGACAAAATTAGAATCAAAAAATAAAACTATAAAACTAAAGAAAAACTGAAAACTAAAAATGACTAAATTAATAAATTTCTAGTACTCCTAGTATCGCTAGTCCCAGGCAACGAGGCCAAAAACTTGGTTATATGTGTGCAATCCGCAAGTTTACGGTTCATACCAAGTAATAAAATGGACTCAAAAGAATCAGATGTAGAACCCACAGGAACCAAGAAGTACTAGTACTAACTATCGATCTATTATCTAGTCTAACCAAAGATTAGGTGTCCTAACCTAATCTATACCTAAATGAATTAGAAATCACTAATAACAGTAGGAAGTCTTGACCGCAATCAATCATGGAAAACGAGTACTCAGGCAATGAACCTTCCTCGAGTTTTCATAAAGATATGAACAAAGATCTTAACATTAATGACTGCAAGGTTTTGGACCAAGGATTCTTATTGTGTATTCAATCCCTCTCTCGAGGTGATTAATACCTAGTACCCTAACTACGTTAACATTTTAGGGAATTTATATCTTGGAAGTGTTAGGGGAATAAGAAGTATTAAGGACTCGCTCTCCTTTGTACCTGATCTCTCGGCATACTCACAACTCTCTATTAAAGTAGATCTACACACGGGGAGGCGTTCGCTTCTTCCCCTGGTGAATCCTATTGGAAATCAGGGTTGTCACAATGTAGAAAACAAATGCAATAAAAGCACACTCAATAAATCTCAAAACTAAAGCAATCAATTAACTATTAAGAATCAATGTCAAAAACAAGCATTAACCTGAGGGTTAATCACGCCCAAATACCTAGAAAGTGAGTTCCCCTTGGAAGCGAAACACAAAGCCAATACAAAAAGATAGCAAGGAATCGAAATAAACATGAATAAACTTTCTTCCACTATTGGCTATGGTATGGATCTCAGTAATAAATCTTTTCTCCCTTAAAGCCCCTCAACCGCTTGAAAGTGATTCCGATGATAGTTGATATAATGGGTGATCGGAGATGATAAGAGATGGTTTTCCAAACCCTAATCATTCCTATTTATAGGGCTCACCTTTTCTAGAAAATATCTAACGCTGCTTTTAATCCAAGTGAGCCAAACCTATATAAAACTCGCACTGGCTTGGCTATATATGGCTTGGTATACAGTGCAAAATGCACTCGTATGGTTTTTAGGAAAAGTCATAGAGATCTCTCGAAGTTTTTCTTGGAAGTATATGAAAGGTTATATGGGTGCATGCTTGCCCTATATCCCTCTAGAAAAATAGAGAATTGGTTGTGGTGACCCATACGGGTTGTATGCTCCTTTGCTCCTCTAGCATTCTCAATCGCTAACTTGAGGTGGGTTTGTTTCCTCTTCTCGCTTGTGGTCTTCTTTTAGCTCCCAACTTCTATATATTTTGGCCTTAAAACACAATTTAAAAAATAACTTTTGTTCTTGAAGCGCCTTCATATGCACCGTTAATCAAAACTATCAAGCAATTTAAGTACCAAGTGGGCTATATTCTCACCAAATAGCGTGGAAAGTGTATGTGAATGTGATATAAAAATTATGAACAATTAAACACTTATCAATTGCTCCCCAACCGACTAAGAAATTAGTGAGGATTGTCACTAATACCGCTTTCTCCTCGCTTATCACCAATATTCTTAAAGCACTCCTTCCACCAAGTTCCTCGATTCTCTCTATGGAGACTTACTATAGCATCTTAGACCCAGTAGATCATCTGGAGTCATTCAAAGCTTTGATGCTCCTCCGAAGAGCCCCTAATGTGATCATTTGCCATATGTTCCCTGCTATGTTAAGAGGTGCGAACAAGACATGGTTTTCTAACCTGCAGCCGGAATTTGTTTCATCCTTTAGAGAGCTGAGTGAACTCTTCACCAACTATTTTGTGAGTAGAAAGAAGCAAAGGAAGGCCTCTTCAATGCTGATAAGGATTAAGCAGCAGGATGGCGAAACCCTTTGTAGTTATATCCACCGATTCAAAATGGAGACCTCGGAAGTGCACGCCTTAACCAAGCCTTCACAGCTTGTCACACTTATTGAGGGACTACACAAGTATCCATTTCAATTCTCGCTTGTTCAAAACAACCGAGAGATTTGGTTAATCTCCTCACTAGAGCGTAAAAGTATATTAATGCCGAGAAGATACAAGCTACTAAGTGAGACGAGGTTCGACTAGAGAAATCTAAGAGAGGGAGAGAAACCCAGTGTATGAACCACGGAAGCAGTTCAACAAATTGTAGCTTTCAACTTGGAAAGATATTAACAAGCCTGAGACGCAGTTGAACACCAATCATATAGAGATCCTCATGAACATAGAGGATTCTGAGATGCTTAAGTAGCCCGAGAAGATGAAATACTCGGCCAAACAAAAGGACAACAAGAAGTATTATAGGTTCCCCGAGATCATAGCCATGATATTGATGAGTGTATCCAAATTTCAAGGATCTAGATTGAGAAGCTAATCCGCCGAGGACTCAGGAGGAGGACCCATCCTCTCCATGAGGTAACCAAGCTCCCTGGGTGTGGATACATATATTTGTTGGAGGGCCTACCAGCAATGGAGATAGCAGCTCATCTCACAGGAGATATGCATATATATCATCCCAAGTTAACTCTTTAAAGAGATGAAGTCACGCAGAGCCGCCCACTACCTTTTTTAGAAGACGACGTAGAGGAAGTCTGTCATCCTCATGATGACGTGTTGGTAGTTGCCGTCACAATTGCTGACTATGAGGTCAGGATAGTAATCATAGACGGTGGAAGCTCGACAAATGTTATTTTCTGGGATTCCTATAAAAAGTTAGGACTCGAGTTAGATTCATTGCTTCCAATAAAGTCTCCCTTAAATCATGTTTGTTGAAGGCTCAGTGCAACTCGAAGGCGTAATTAGTCTCCAGCTCACGGTAGAGACCTTCTCTTGTTAGTCTACGATTATTATGAACCTCCTGGTAGTCAGGTGTCCTTCTAGCTAAAATATCATATTAGGAAAGCCAAGTCTGAACTTGTTGTACGCAGAAGTGTCAACCTTGGCAATAAAGTTCCCCACGGAGTATAGATAAGGAGAACTTTGGGGAAATCAACTTATTGCCCAATAATGTTATGTGGTTCTTCTCAAAGAGAGAACATCAGGACCACTAGAAGCAGGAACGCAAGGAGAACCAAGTAAACTAGCAGATTCCTAGTTATGAAGGAGCTCTATTCCAACAAGTTGTATGACTCTTCATATATATTTTATTCAACTTGAAGTTTTGTTTTGTTGATAATACTCTTACCAAAGGACACTACTCTCTCTCCCTAAGGATATATACGATAATGTTTTCTTCCTACCATCTCCTTATTTTGTACACACTAAAGTCCGTTGTAAGGGTCGAGTAGCTTTGTTCTACTGATACTCTTCTTAAGGTAACTTTTAAGGGTCGAATAGCTCGGTCCTACTTGTACACTTTGAGTTAAAGTCCCTTGTAAAGGGGTAGGGGGGCCGTGAGGGAGGTGGGGTAGCTCACTTGCTCGCACTCATATTAAAGTCCATTTTAAAGGTCAAGTAGCTCAGCCTACTGCATTTGCCGAAGTTGAAGTCCCTTCAAGGGTCGGGTAGATTTTATCTACTGTGATTTGCATTAAAGTCCCTTGAAGGGTCACCGCTTCGCTCCATTTAAACTTGTACTTAGGTCCCTCCACGGGCCGAGTAACTCCATCCTACTTGAACTCATATCAAAGTCCCTTCAAGAGCCGGACAACTTACTTCTACTCATATTCATATCAAAGTCTCTTCAAGGGTCGAGTGGCTGCGATCTACTCATAATAATATTAAAGTTCCTTCAAGGGATGAGTACTCGTATAGACAAAGTCCCAAAGGGCCGGACAGATGAGAACTTCACTATTCATCGACAGGTGGGAAATCGTTGCTCAATTGAAAGCCCAGTAGACGAGCCTTCACTACTTGAACATACCTAGCTACCTTTTAAGGGGCGAGTTCAAACTCTGTCACCTTTTTAGGGATGAGCCAATCATATCATGGCCTTTTCAGGGATGCTTTTGTCACCTTTCATGGGATGAACATGGGCTCTATCAGCTTTTCTAGGATGAGCCAATCACATCATCACCTTTTCAGGGATGATTTCGTCATCTTTAAGGAAACTAACATGAGCTTTGTCACCTTTACAAGGAAGAGCCATTGCAAATCTGCCTCATCAAGAATGTCCTATCACTTATTCTAGGGTCGGTTTGCTACATCTATTTTGGGTGAGATGCCAATCCATTTTGGTTAGATCATCACTCTCGATAAGAGTATAAATGATGATCAGAAAAACTCGTGGGACATGAGACTAACCCAATGTGGTCGGATTGTTACCTCGATAAGAGTAGAATCGATGATCAGTTAAGCCCATGGGAAATTCGGCCAGTCCATCATGGTTGGATCCTCACTTTTGATGTGAGTAGAAATGATGATCAGTAAAACCCTAGGGATAGTCTTCCCATTGCATTGGGATCGTCATTGTTAATAAGAGTAGAAACAACGATCAGTAAAACACATTGGGTATCCAATTTCGAAATTCTAGATTTTTTTCCTGCATTCAGGCAAGGAAATTAAGAAATCAGAGAATTCTCTACTTATCTAAGCCATATTTATTATCTCCAAGTTTCAAAATCCATCCCTTCAGTACACAGTTACTTTATTTGAGATCACAAAAAAGCAGGATAAGGAATCGTTAGATACAAGGCCGATACTAATAATAGTTGAAGTCGAAAATTACAAAATTCTTTCACAAAGTCTCAAAGATGAAGAACTCAAGGGACAAGAGTTACATTCTTGGAGGACAAATGAAAAAGGAAAGTTTCTTCCTTGGCGACCTGAAAAGATTTATGGTTATAGTGGGAGAGCAAAACAGTGGATCCATCTAAGGATTGATGTAGGTCTCTTCCGCATCTACTTGCCTTAGGTCACATGCACATGAGACCAACTCGCCTAGGAGAGAGAGACCCTAGCAGAGGGTTAGATGATCGTAAGGGTCCACCATGCAAAGCGGGAGGTCCAAGGTGACTAGAAGTCCTCTTTGAGCACAAGCTTGAGCCCCATATCGATCTAGTACCACGTTTCATCGCCATCTCTATCTCAGGCAACAACTAAATGACAAGTACTCTCGGACCGAAAATGTCCGTAATACTCTTTCACTAGCCTCGAGGGAAGTGTACCGAGATGATCGTGACATCGTAATGTCATGGAATAAGACCACTTTACATCAAGAGAAAGTATGAACATAGGTTGCTAACCCAAAGTTGGGACTTTGCTTTCCTCGTGACAAGAACAACTCCTCCATGGTTAAAGCCAAGAAGGAAGGAAAAGCAGAGCCTTCAGAGGGACCTCGAATGGAAAAGAGTGAGAAATCTTAACCCCTATGAAACCTATTTATAGACTTTTTCTCAGAGATCTCACTTGCCTAGAGGACTTCTGAAAAGTTAGCCGGATAGAAAACGCTTAGACCATGCCTCGAAAGTAATAGAGCATTCTCGTGAGTCGTGGACGCATATAGAAAGTAAGACATCAAAGGTCCAAAATGTAATAAAGTATAGCAAAATGGCGCTTGGGTGACTACTATCTCTCAATAATAGTCCATACCAAAGTGTATGAAATGTTATCCTACTTTTGAAGTTCTTTTGAATGATATTAATATCCTCAACGACATGGAGGCAAGAAAAAATGAATAGATAAGATGACATACACAGTTCAAATGACTCCCTGAGGTAAGAACGTGAAAAGGAATGGCTATTTATTGTAAGATGTAGTCTCATTACAGACTAAAAAGGGTACAGGTGCAAAAGCGGAGGGAAAAAACCCAGAGAGCTCAGAAAGGGGGGACCTGGGGGGGGGATTTGCTTAAAGGATCCGCGATTATGGCTTCAATTGTGGAGAGGCAGCTTGGACCTCACCTCCTAAAGGAATTCTCTCATGGACAGCCTCCTCGGCAAAGGTAGGAGCACACTCATCAAGGACAAAACTAAGTGCTTCAAATTTGAGCAATTACATGCCTCCCATATGGTTTGAGTAGGCATAACGCCAAAGTGTGATCAATCCTGCCACTCAAATGATTTGGGTTCTCTAGGAGTGAGGGAGACCTCAAATTTCACAAAGTTGTCTTCCTCAAAAGTCAAGGAAGGGAGGTACCAAAGAGCTTCCTAAAACTCCAAAGCTCCAACCCGGATTATTGCTAATAATCCCCTCGGAAGATCTTGAAACCTTCCCTTATTGAGCCCCTACAAAAACTAGATCTTGAACCTCGACATTGTGGTCTTTATATTTATCTATGGCTTGGGTAGCCACCTCTCGCTCATGGGCCTAGGAATCGCTAGAAGTCCAAAGTGAGTCACAACAACCTTTTGTAGGTCGCGAATCTACCTTTTGGAGGTCGCCATAGTACAATGGCCCCTTTTTATATTAGGGTAAAAGCCACTAATGGTCCATGTACTTTATCACTTTATTCAATTCCTTCCTTGTACTTTGAAAATGTTCAATAATGCATCCATGTACTTTGTATATTTTGTTTAATACAGCTCTCTATACTAATGTGGCAAAAGACATTTGGCATATGAATGAAATATAGCCTATTTTTCTAATTTTTTATTTCCTACTAGTTATATTTTTGCTTATGTGGCTATACACACGGTCAGATATAATGATGTGGATCGCAAGTGGCTTAACACACTAGCAAATTATTTACTTTTTTTCCTAAAAAATAAGTGTGTACTATATACTAACTTGGCATACCAACGTGGTAACATGCCACGTCATCAAATTTTTTATTTTTTCCCAAAATAAAAAATTTATAATAAATTTATATAATTTTTTATAATTTTTATAATTTTTTTATAAATTTTTAATAAATTTTGTATTATTTTTTGTAATTTTTTTATTTAGATAAACATAAAAAAATTTTGATGATGCCTCATGATGCCACAAAGATCATTCGACCTCAAAGATACAATACCCACTTATTTTTTACCAAAAATAAATAATTGCCGACATGTCAAGCCACCGCGTACCCACGCCATCATATAATGCTCATGTATACGTACCTACATTAGCAAAATATTGTTAGTCGGAAATAAATAAAAAATCAAAAAATAGCTTGTATTTCATTGGTTGCCACGCCAAAGATTAGTGACCGACATTAAACAAAATACACCTAGTACAAGGATCATACTAAACATTTTTAAAGTACAGTGGAATGAATTGAACAAAGTGATAAAGTATGAGACCATTAGTGGCTTTTTTCCACAGCTTGTCACATTGTGCCTTCTTGAGATCACCAGAGTGCTCTTGCAACATCTTATCCATGACCTTTGGACAAATTTCTATATAGTGGCTTTAGCTTCAAATACCGTTGACATCTTTTCTTTCTCCTTCTCACCTCATGGATCCTCTTATGATTCTTGGAACATAGCTTTTCAAATTGATCCATCTTCTCATCTCATCGATTTTAGCCGATTTTATCTTTTCTTCAGCCTTTTAGCCTCACTGCTTGCTTGTGCCTTTGGCTTCCATTTCTCTCATATATCACTTGAACCTTCACCAAAGAACTCCTTAGGGTCTCGGAGGTCATCCCTTTACCAAGACAAGTAGTCGTGGAATCCTAGAAAAATACTGCATCAGTATTAATAGAGCCGATGAGTTAATGAAAAAAGGGAGAGTGAAGAAGGTGTTAAAGAAACGAACAAAACTTTACCCCGCTCATGTTAAGGCAAACCGTGAGGCCAATTCCTCTCCTCACAAGTTGTTCCAACTCTTACAGTCAATCTAGAGTAATCGAAGTTTAGTAGCTCAACACCGCAACAAGGTCGACGTATAAACACTCGCATTGATCGCCCACTTTTTCGTAAAACTTCCCCATCTGCGAAGGAGAACCCTTTAGTTTTTCTACCTTAGAAGTAGGAGCTTTATAAGCTACCAATGCAGAAGAAGTCAGAGCCTCTGGAGTTAGTGCTTTGGGCCCTGGAAGGGAGATAATAGAGAGGGGTCTATCACAAGGTGCCAGATGTGAGCCTATGAACTCTTCAAATAATGCACTGTGTCACCCTTTGAGTCCCACCTCCAAAGAAGCGGTAAACTCTGAGTAGCAAGTGAACTAGGCTGAAAGTGGTTTACCTTATCCAACTCAAGAGCACCCTCAAGTAGGTCTCTTCCGCTCCTAGAGGTTGAAGGGGCCAAATGAGGACAACCGGCTAATTCCCTCAAGGTCCGTGATCGGATGGTGGTGATTCATCGATCCTTTGAAAAGAAAAAATAGAGGGATTAAAACTAATCAATAAAACTGCTTAATCCATGTAAAAAATTATCTAACTATGTGAGAAGAAAAGAACCACTCTACCTATTACTGAGAAGAGCTTTGCTCTCTTGAGGTTAGAAATGGTAATCAGATTTGTAAGCGGGACATTGCTTAATTTTCGGAGATTGGCCAGTTGTTTTAACTTGTCAGAGGACATCACACCTTCATAAGGGGTATCCAAGAAGGGAGGTCCCGAGGAAGTCAAGACTGATTAGCTGGAATCGTAAGAAATAAAAACAAATCCCGGTTTCCTGACATGAATCAAGAAGGGAAGTTTGACTAAGAAGGACCTGATTCAAATTGAAACCAAAAAAATTTAAAATTCAAAAACACACACACACACATATATATATATATATATATATATATATATATATATATATATATATATATCCAAACTGAAACAGGATTCTGTTAAACAAACTTTTGGGATATTTGGCGCCTACCCATAAGTGTATATTGTTGTGATGATGACCTTAATTCATATGAGTTTTTATTTGGACCATGTTATAGCTAACGGTTCCACTCTCATCTATTATTTTCTCTTTTTTTTTCAAGAATTTAAATAATTTTCAAAAACAGTTTATAATTTTATAGATTAATCAATATATAGAATTATGGATTTAAACTTGGAAAGATGGATAAGCAAATCTAAGGAATATAAATTTATTTTCACATGTTTTCCCAATGGCATCTATCGTGTGTTAAAAGTTATTGTCAAAACTTTTAACGAGGCACTGTAAAGTACTCTTACAAGCATACTTCCCAAATAGCCATATAGGCCCATTACTCCAACCTCCAAGAACGCTGTTATACTTTTGAGGTGAAAGAGACACAACCGTAGTGAACACGAGGATAGCAATAGGAAGTGACACACCACCAGAAGTTGTCAAGCAAATTGGGTGGATGGATAAGCACCACACAATTTATTCACATACATACAACAATTAATGCTTAACGAGAACCTCACTATAGCAAAATCAAAACAACGGCTGAAGATGGGGCAACAGCTACTTAAACAATGTCTGCTATCAAGGGAGGCCGAAGAACAACTGAATATGTTAAGCCAACACCTACAACAAAGAAATAATAGTTGTTCGGATACCAGGGAACGATAACGACCCCAAACTAACAATTTAGTATCAAATCCCAACAGCTTTAGGGTTGATAGAGATATTGATAACTACTTTCTGGAAGACCCCCTTGTTCCATGAAAGTAAACTCTCGGCCTAGTTAGCATAGGATGACAAGATCATCACGCTACAAAACCTAGCAAAGAGAAATTTGAAGGGGAATGCACCAGATGCTACCTTAATGTAATTTTAAGAAGAGGAAACAATGACTCACTTACTCTTAAAATGCATATACACTTTC
This sequence comes from Dioscorea zingiberensis, assembly GCA_026586065.1. NCBI lineage: Eukaryota > Viridiplantae > Streptophyta > Magnoliopsida > Dioscoreales > Dioscoreaceae > Dioscorea > Dioscorea zingiberensis. Next base: position 24,606,961 of record CM048818.1, on the reverse strand, counting down.
TCAATCTCAACCTACTCAGTAGTCTCTTGAAATGAGCTACCGTCCCACACAAATACAAGATCTGTGGGGAAGCTCCACACTTGCCAAACAATTGGCAAAGGAAGCCCATAAAGGCTAGAATATGGTGGTAATGGCAATTATCACTTAGAGTGTATGGTTGGAATGAAACAAGAGATATTTCCATGCAAAACAACGTGTTTGCACAAAACTAATCCATTATATTGATTTTCTCATACTCTCTTGGTTTGATACACAATGAAGAAGCTAAAGTTGTTGGCAATGGAATCCATCATAAAGAGGAGCCTATAATTCACTCAGGTGGAGGACCAACAACGTCCACCAAACCCTAACAAAGAGTTTGAGGATAAGCAACAACAGGTCTAGGCCCATGGATATAAGGTCAACAAGGACCTTGTCAACCAACAAGCAAAGCCACCTACCTCCTCAATGTCAAACTTTTTATGTAGAATGTAATCCAAACTTCTCATGGAGAATGTAATACAACCTTGCTCGAGGCAGGCCTCATGTAGCATAGTTCACCAAAAACCAAAATCTATCTTAATGAACGTGGCTTATCCACTTTTTCAAATAAAAAAATAAAAAATAATAATAATGAAGTAAATTGTGTTATTTTATTAGCTTGCATATCTACAATGTATTAAATTAATGCTTTATATTTGATTATTTTATTTCTTAACATAGGTGAACACTCCTTTTTGAACCTTAATATATAACTTAATAAGTCTTGAGCAATTTTAATTATAGTTTACATTCACTCTAGGCTCTATATTTATTTTATGCCCTCAAACCCATGTTTTTGTATGGTAGATATAACAGAGGCCGAAGGCACTACAAGCACACTTTATTATCTACATGGGGATGATAGATGGTGGTTTTGGGGCATGTGGTTTCAATTATTAAGCCTACAACTTGTTGAAAACCATGCTCAATTTTAGATTCAAATAAACAAGAGAGAACTTGTCCATTTTAGCTAATCATCTCTATTTTTTAATGGATGTAAAGTGATTTGGTTGCAGACTTATGCTGAAACTTTGAATGGGGAAATTGTTGCAGGCACAGGCGTTGTGACTAAGGCTGGGATTATGATGGTTAATAGTAGTATTAGAGTAAATGAGTCTAGTATTAGCATGGTATGTAATTAAGGAAAGGAAGTGTGTAGAATGGCATCTTTGCCGCTGTGGTGAGGGAATGCACGCTGAAGTTGTTTGTTGGTATGCGCCGCAGGGTTGTTACAAATGTACTCTATATATGTCACACTTGCTTTCAATGAAAGGGTAGAGAATATTAAGCCACAACTTCGCCTTCTTCCTCCTCGAGCCCTATTCTTCTCTTCTCTCGCAACCTCTCTCAATCCCTCCCATTCCTCTCTCCTCCTGCTCCGGCCCTCGCCACAATCTCATCTTCCCAATTTATCTCTATCTTCCCAACCTATCCCATCCTCACAAAGACGCTACATTGGTGCTTTCTATTGCTTCGCCTCCTCCACCTCAACAATGACCGACGGATGACAACTCGCCAAGGCCGCCGATGAGCAGATCACCTCCTTGGTCGAACGACTCGACCGCCATGATTCCGCCTTGGCAACTGAAAAGAAATTGATGACTCGCCGCTATGCCGCAAAGATACCATCACTTCCCAACAAAGTAACCATGAAGGGAGATGCCGCAAGCCAGCCACAACGAGATGCCGGTAAAGGTTAACAATCGTCAAGGTGCCGCTTCCCCATCCTCTCCGCCGCTGTTCCCAACCCCACCCTCCTTTCCCCATGCTACCGCCATGGTCAAGCTTCCCCGCCTCTTCACCGCCGCTATGCATCAGCCTTCCCCAACCCTCCACCATCGCCCCCACTCCTATCCGCCTACCCAAACTCAAGTTCCCCTCGCTCACCGGCTGCATCATGTTCAAAGATCGCAAATTTCTACATGATCGCCCAAAGACTTCTGGTTCCATTGGCTCCACTCCACCTCTCGCCTCGCCTTGGCCTCGAGTTTGTTCGCCAATCGAGCTCCGCCGGGTCCGGCCGCCCTTCGCCAACCATGAGGCCGAGCTGTTCAAACTCAAACAAACATCCACGGTTACCAACTACCTCAGCGAGTTCGAGCGCCTCTCCACTCGTGATCTCCCTCCAAATTTCCCTCCAGCCTCCTCAATCGCTTCTTGCCTGGGATCATGGAGGACATCCAACGGGAGCTCTACCTCCTCAAGCCACTCACCTTGCACGATGCCATGGGGATGGCCAAGCTTGTCGAAGATAAATGCGCCGCTGCCAGCTCCTTCACGACTGCAACTCGACCTCCTTTGCTCAAGACAACCCACCCACACCGCCTCGCCATCGAGGCACCGCCACTCATCCCTAAACCACCACCTCTCCTATCAAAAGTTGTCATCGGCCGAGATGGTTTCACCTGGCTACAAGCATAAGGCCTCTCTCGCTTCAATCAAGGACGCTGAGGTTCACGCCGGGACACACTTGTCGCCTCCCCAATTCCTTTGTCTCTTGGTCGACTTGGACGACGCATCCCTCCAAATTTCGATCCACCTTCTGTGACATCTCCTGATAGCTCTTGGCCCCCACTCTCTGGCAGCTTGATGTCCGCCTCCCTCTTCAAAGATCGATTCATCGGACTCCACCTTGAGGACAAGGTGCCGGGTCGGTCAAGGGGACGAATGTTGCGTGCACAAAGCGCTGTGACTAAGGTCGGGATTATGATGGTTAATAGTAGTATTAGAGTAAATGAGTCTAGTATTAGCATGGTATGTAATTAAGGAAAGGAAGTGTGTAGAATGGCATCTTTGCCGCTGTGGTGAGGGAATGCACGCTGAAGTTGTTTGTTGGTATGCGCCAGAGGGTTGTTACAATGTACTCTATATATGTCACACTTGCTTTCAATGAAAGGGTAGAGAATATTAAGCCACAACTTCGCCTCTTCTTCCTCCGAGCCCTATTCTTCTCTTCTCTTCTCGCAACCTCTCTCAATCCCTCCATTCCTCTCTCCTCTTCTCACCCCCTCGCCACAATCTCATCTTCCCAATTTATCTCATCTTCCCAACCTATCCCATCCTCACAGCACGCTACAGAAATGGCATAGATTTGGAATCTATATGCCAATTGGAATCAAGGACAGGGTACCTTTTTCTGCTTTTTATGTTAAGTATTTGAATTGGAGCCATTAAAAGCTTGTTTTCACAGCTAAGCTAAGCTTAATTATGATTAATCATTCAGATCTAGAGCTAGTTATTATTGAAATATATGAAGTGGGCAAGTGACTTGTTAGTTCTTCAGGGCCCTTCTCACATGACTCTTATAAATTAGTCTCAAGGGATTGTGGGGCTTCAGAGGAATGGAATAGTCAAATGAGCACCACATGATCAGCCACATCCATGTAGCAACCTCAACATAAAAACTGAAGCTGCATACATATATATAAAATCTTCACACTTTTTATGTAAACATGCCAAATTTTATCTTGACAGTTTGAGAGAAAAAGTGTTAGACATGTTAAATAATCATTTTGTATAATCAAAACTAGTAATCTCATATTAGTTTTTTTATAACATTAGATCAAACTCATCTACATTGTCATGGTTTTCCTTTTTCATCTACAATCATCAAGTTGTAGTAGAAAGTATATATATACTTACGATATCAAATAACTGATTCTTATATTGGGTGGATAAATCTTGATCTGCATTTATAGATATGATTCTCACTTTCTCTTTTGAGCTTACTTTTTTTTAACACTGAATAGAACTCATCTAATACAATGTGTTTGATTCACATTTAACAAAGTAAATATTGATACTCATATATAAATATGAATCTCTTAATCTTTTGAGTTGGATTGAATGAATATTTATTTGGTTTTTATCTACCGATCCAATCTAATGCACTTTCATGGTAATTTTGTTTTTTTTAAACCTTCTCTACTACTATTTCTTGTTTCATGAATGCAATTAGCCAAGTATCAGTTTGTGATGAAGAAGGTGGACAGAAAAATTATATATTGTTAATCTTGTCTTCAATGAAGATGACTTAAGTGGTCTACTAAAAATGAAAGTAATATATAAGAGACCCCACAACCCTCCTAGATCTTAACCATTCCAATACCTCATCACTTCACCCAAAACCAACATGAAATCCATGGCAAGACCTATAGTTATTCTCTCTGTTTTGCTTCTCTTGCACTTCCTTGTTTTCTCTTCATGTACTTCTTTCCCAGAAATGAAGGTCTTTGAAGAGATTTCACGTCCTAGAAGGTTGCTGAAACCTTTGAAGGCTTCAAAGGCTAGTGATGCAGTTAAGATGAATCACAAGGCAATGAGTGCAAGCTTGAGGAAGATGCCACCAAGCAAGTCCAATCCCATACAAAATTAGATATGAATGTCTTGCAAAGGAGAGGAAATTTTCTCTTTTAATATTTTGCTACTGATTTTTTGTTTGTTTTTTAGGGTAAAATGTAGAAAGTTTAGACCCCTTTTTTGGTTTCACTTAAAGTTCTCAAGGCATTGTATGGATAGGTCATTTGTTAGTGTTCTTGGTTAATCTTTTGTAATGGTTGCTGGCTTGTATTATAACTTAGATGAAATTATAGCTTTTTCCCCCTATCCCCCCAAATTTAAAGTTTTTCATGCTAATTAGGAAGTGTTATTATTATTGTTGTTGATGTCAAGATATGTTCTTCCTTGGGATTAATGCAGAGATCTAGATCAACGGATAAGAGATTGGTGGAGATGGATGAACTTCAAGAATTTGAAGGAAAAGACCAACTGTGTGGATAACTTCTTCAAATGGATTCCTCACTTATTGGATCGTCATCTCGTTAGATTGATGATTTATAAAGAGAGGAGGGCAGGGAGCTCGTGCCCCGAGATAACCTCGGGGCTAAGTTAGAGAGATGGAGAGAGCTCCAGATAAGAGAGATGTTTAGCAATTAACAATCAATCTTAGTGCAGTAGGAGTAGCATATCAGATACTTAGTTCCATAAGATTAGGATTGAAGCTCCTCCTTTTATAGTAGACTGAGGCTGTTAGGTGATTAGGATCCACTTGAACACTAGCAGAGCGTGATTAGTTAGATGACAATTGGGTCTTCATCTCAAGCCTTTGTGATTGTGTCACGTGTGTTCTAAGATTATTATTATTATTATTATTATTATTATTATTATTATTATTATTTTGAAGTTATAAAAAGCACAAGAAGTTGTTCAATGTTGTTTTGATCTCTAACTCTAAAATAGTTTTCAAATCATTGAAACTCACTTGGTTATATAACATGGATTTTAAAAAATTTCATAAACGAAAATAACAAAAAGGTTTTTGATAAATGCTCAGAATTATATATTTTAACAAAAACTCTTTTTAAGAAGAACCTTGAGGCTTAGGCTCATGCCCTAATTCTACTATTATTTAACGACAGTATATAGAAATCATTTTTTCTTAATTATTAGTTAGGTCTTTTATTGATGACGAAACTTAATCCCCAACTTTGTTTTTATTAAATTTTTTGCTGCTATATCACTAGCTAAGCAATTCAGCAAAATTAAAAGAGAATGCTAATTATGATAAGATTTAAGGGTGTATGGTTTTTCTGTTTCTATTTTCGTCTCCATATTTGTTTTTCTGTTGCCTGATTTTTAATTTTTCTCCTTCTCAGTTTCTGTAGTATTTATTTATTTATTTATTTGAATAATCATTCATTTTATAGCATTTTAACTTATTTTTATATTTTCAAAAACTGAACTCATTTTAATGAATAAGCTATAAGATGACAAGGTAATGGCGTGTTGCTAACTCACACGTGGTCTGTAATTTAATTAAGGGTTGCAAGGAGAAGTGAAAAAAATATATCTTACGGGGCTTCATGTGGTGTAACTGGAGTGGTGCGTTCTATGGTACACCATGGCAGCATTCCGTGAGAACAATACCGGTTTTCCTATCTCTTTCTTATTTTATATTAAGAGGGTGCGTTTGATTGCATGATGGAAAATAGATGAAAAATAGCCAAAAAAAATGCACAAAGTGTGAACGAAGAACATATAGGGCTTCCAGGCAGTGCAATGATGGAGATAGCTGGAAATCATGATGGGAAGGGTCTGGAAGCAAAAAAACACCCCAACAAGGCAAGGAAACGACCTCCAAGCTAATCCTTCTCCATGGGAGGACAACAAAGCACGTTAGACAACCAAAAGCCTTTAGTGGGAAGGCCTCCCAAATGCCGGAGCCCTTAGAGGCGATAGAGACACCAATTTCCTTACCAAAGCACTCACAACTCCATATCAGGGGCGGCTCAAGGGTAAAGCAAGTGAAGCGATCGCTTTAGGCCTCCAAATTTGGAAGGCCTCATATTTTTTTTGTTATATTTTAAGATTTTTTTTTAAATCTTAAAATAATAATAACTATAATAATAGATTATTATAATATATTGATATTTATAAATTTTTAATTTAAATTTTAATATCTATTGGAGGCCTCTTATAAAATTTAAACCTTAAATTTTTTTTAAAAGAAGGCCTCTCATAATAATAACTATAATAATAGATTATTATAATATATTGATATTTAAGAAATTTAAATTTAAATTTTAATATCTATTGGAGGCCCCATATAAAATTTAAACCTTAAAATTTTTGTAAAAGCTTATCTATTGAAAGCCTCTTATAATAATAACTATAATAATAGATTATTATAATATATTGATATTTAAAAAATTTTAATTTAAAATTTAATATCTATTGGAAGCCTCATATAAAATTTAAACCTTAAATTTTTTTAAAAGCTTATTATTGTAGTTATAATAATTATTTGTATGATAAATTAATATTTAAAAATTTTAATTTAATATCTGTTGGAGGCCTCCTACTATATTTGAACCTGAAATTTATGGTTATTTAATTTTTTTAATTTAATATCTAGTCAATTATATATCTTTTATCATCTAACTTTTAAAATAAAAGATAATAAACTAAAGTTTTAATTTTTTTTAGTTTAATACAAAATTAAATTTATATATTCTCCCAACTACCTTATTAGTTGTTAAAAATCTAATCCCAAGAATTATTAAATATGTAGCCGTTTGTAATTTAGTACGGTCATTCTCTCTATTATAAATTGAGATTGTTTTTAATTTTTTTTATCTTTACTCTTTTCAATCTTTGCTTTTGAGTTCTTGTTTGCAATATTCATCGATCGCTGAATGTCTCAAGAAAAGATTAAAATGGATTAGCCACATTATGAATTGAAAAGGAATATTATAACAAATTGATTATAAAATTTTAATTAATAACTTCGCATCGAAAAGCAAGAAAAATAAATTTTAAATAATTTTTTGTAGTAATTAGTTTTTTTATATTTTTTTTAAAAAAAATAAATCTCTTTTTATAAAATAATCTATTTTTATTCTATTGTTTAAATTTGTGTTTGTTTGTTTAGATTTTTTTATTTTTATTTTTGGAGTAGCTATAGAATTACTTTCCTATCAAAACCAATAAGAGTTATCATGTTAATATATAAAATAACTAAAAAAATATCTCACTTAAGTGGTTGTTTAAAAAAATAAAAAATTTAATTTATATTAAATAATTAAAGGCCTCATTTTAAAATCTCGCTTTAGGCCTCCAATTCTCTTGAGCCGCCCCTGCTCCATATAAACCAACAATTGAGGACTTAGATGACAAATGAAAGCTGGTCGAGGTTCACTTCAAGTGTCGCCAAAGAAGTGGTTGAACATGAACCGGGATGAAGGATAAAGCTGCACCTCAAGACTACTCACCCTACAATCCACACATCTATAAGGCTAATCTGTGTGTGGATAATGTCTCCGGTCGGGTCATCGAAAGCGCATTTAATGCTAGAGAGATATAACGGTCGCCATTGCGCGCAGGTCGGACACCGCCATGAAATAATGGCCGACCAGAGGGAAAGTGTAGAGAGATCAGAGAGCAAGACCAAGGATAAAAGAGGAGCTCTGAAATAGCCCAAAGGAGTAACTTGAGAAACCACCAAGCTTTGCCTGCTAAAATCAAAGAAGCCTCCTTCACGGCCAAGGTGGCGTAATGTAATATTCACACCATCTTACTATTCCTAGATAGCGAGATTGTTACAGTTAAGGAGCACCTGAAGAAATTCACAATCACCTCAGTAGTAGAGTGTCTAGCAACTAGCAAGGATGGCAAAGGATCGGCCCTCGCTCACAGCGGCGCTACGGGAGGCGCTCGGAACACAATGGGATGGACCTCTAAACCATTCAAGGATGGACAATTTATAGTCTCATGTCTGGAGGAGATGTGAAAATTAGAGAAGGTTGGGACTATCCACCTTCCCCGTTTCTCCTTCTTCTTCGAACCTTGGATGCTAGATCTTTGGAGATAGGAGAAAGCAGACGGGGAGCACAGATGGTTGCTCATCAAAGGCTTGCTATTGTTTTGTTGGCATCGAGACACTATTATCTGCCTACTAAAGCCAATTCGAGAGCTGATCTTTGCGGATGAACATAGAACCGAATTTGCTGACGATGTCCACGCAACGATCCTAATTGGGCAAGGGAAGGAGCTCCCAGCTATAATTAAGGAAAGTATTGGAACTAGAAAGCACGAATTCACTGTGAAGATGGAGTCTGGACAGCAAGATCTACCGTAGAGCAGAGAAAAAAGGGAGAAAAATAGGGGGGCTCAGTGGTCCTTTGCGAGGCCAGCAAACCAACAAGAAAGGACCTCGGAGTCGCTTCAGAGGGATGGAAAACCACCACTAACACGTGAGGAGAAGGAGAACGCCATTACTGGGGCCCCTGAAAGCCTAACAAAGTCGATCAGTGGTCGGCCACCGACCGAGATACCCATCAACAAAAAGGGACGTCGACCATCAGAGGAACCAGAAGTCTTATGGGGACTGGTCCATCACTCCCTAGAGACCAAGGGATCTTTTCAGGACACCGAGCGAGGTCAACGAGGACCAGCATGCCAAGAGGTCGCCGCCTCGTCACCGTGTTAGTGGGTCAACCTCCGGAGCAGAGGGGAATAGTGTATGACTAGGTACAAGTGTCACCTCCGCATCGGTTGGTTCAAGCTGACTAAGTGGAAGACCGGGACCCAAAACTCGATAACGGGCCACTCTTACTCAGGTTAAATGAGGATGACGTTGACCAATCAAGGGCGAAGGGTCTACTGAGTCTCGAATCCATGAGTGGTGCATAGATCACACACACAATCAAACCCCATGAATGAGAATAGATTTAATATGAGCTGCATTCAAATTTAATTCCTGGACAGTGTCTTATCACCATAGAGAAGCTACATGGCCTCAAGGGTGGACGCGTCGTTGAAGGCTAAAGCAAAATTCAAATGGGCCATATAAAGGCTACCCATTTTAAATTCTGTAATTTTGTTTAAAAAAATTTAAATAGTTAATTTATACCGACTGTTTTGCCTAATAGGCAAGAGTTAAAAACTTTCAAAATTGTGAAACTGTACCAGAAATGGTAAAAAAATGGACAAACAAATTTTTAGAGGGGAAAATGATGAAATTTGGGGTGGAAAATGACACCCACCAGGCGAAGCTGGTAGCTGTGAGATGCGCACCGGAAAAAGCTTTCCGAATTGGGATTGAACGCGCAATTCCAACAACTTGTAGCTTAAATTATGGTTGATAGACCGAAGGACATAAAATGACGCTTGTTATTAAATGTTGAAGAAGGATTAATGGGCTTGCATATGATAAACCTCCTTAAGTTGAAGACTTAAGTGTAAGCGTGACTCATTAATCAAAAAGACTTACATGTAAAGCTATTTAAGAAGGTGGGGTTACGTGCAAAAACGATGTTACATGTGACATCCCTTTAGAGAAAGAGGCTATATACAAGAGGTCATAAATTACATGAAATAATAGGTGCGGGTGAGCCCAAGGATCGGCCAATTGGGCGTCAACTCAATCGAATGGTTTGGAACCATGTCCATTCTAAGCACTAACTTATAATGAGTTCAACTACCCAATTAGGATTCAACCCCACCACATTACAAAGGAATCTGGTGTTGAATGGACATCTAGTCCAACGGTGACCCTCATGAATGCATGGGTAAATAACACCCCGCATGGCTTCACATGGCAGCCAAGTTGAAACTTAGTTCAAGGAGAATTTTGAATATCAAACCCAACGCATGGAGGAGGGGAACTGTGAGGACCTGAGAAACAAGTAGTAGAGAACCCCTTAGGGCTGACAGGGATTCCATATGCCAAGACATCCTTTTCCCTTTCTCTTTAGTCCCATCTCCAGAAATTTATAGCTGAAATCCCTCCTTTGACGTAGCAACTACAGCACCAAAGACTTGGCTAGAAAAGCCAGCTACTGACTGGCTGGAAACGGGGGTGAAGAGACTTCTCCCTAACCTATAGGAGGCTCTACTCTTTGTCTTCTCTACATGCATAGCTGGGACACCGAGAATACCACTGAAGTTTGAAGGCATTGTGGTACTTGCTCAGCTGATGCTACTGAGGATTCCGAGGATAGGCAACGGCTGCTGCATCGGAGCACATGGCACACCACAAGAGAACCAAGACAAGAAGATCAGTTGAGGAACCAGGAAGACTACTGGAGTTGGACCCTCTAAGCTCTTATTTCTCCCCTTGGTGTTAGTCATATAGTATATGAACTCTTGTAGCCACTGTCTGATGACTGTAAATTATAAGGATAGCATGGGGAGATAGAGTTGAGGACAAGACCTCAACATGTTTCCTTCTTCCTTCAAAATATGAGCTATGATTCCTCATCTAAAGGGTGTTGGTGCCCAGCTTAGTCTTGACTGGTGTGCTGAGGAAGGAGTTCATTCATCCTCTACTCTGCCAACTGGATTTTTCTCTTTGATCAACCCAGTCAGATGGTTTGGAAACTCCATAGGCTAGTGTATTACTTTCTCCTGAGGAAAGTAGAAGCATAAACCTATGTTTTAAGAAATCACTTGGCATGATAATTGATGCTCGAATTTTGCAAGTGTAGGGGTTGTGTCAAGTGTACTTGAAAGAGTAGGATGTCGAAGCCACATGGACTAAGAAATACTAGTACTAACTATAATTCTATTATCTAGTCTAACCGAAATTGTATGATGTAGAGAAAAAAAAACAAAAATAATCTAAGTGCTAAAACTGACTAATGACGGAATTGACATTTGGGAAAAGTCAATCATGAATAGGGGTATTCGGGCAATGATTCACACTCGGTTTTTATAATGATATAAAAAATGATATCAATGTTAATGGTTGCAGGGTTTTGGACCAAGTGTTCCTAATGTGTATTAAATCCCTCTCTCGAGTCGACTAATAGCTAATATCCTTATTGCATTAATACTTTGGGGAACCTAAATCTTGGGAGAGTTATAGGAATAAGACAGTTGAAAGAGTCACTCTCCTTAATACCCTATCTCTAAGCACACTCACAACTTCCTCCATTAAGATAGATCTACACATGGGTAGGCATTTGTTTCTTCCCCCATATGGATCATAATAGAATTTAGGGTTGTCGCTACGTAGAAAACTATTTCAATAAAAGCACGCTTTCAATAGATACTCAAAATTGAAATAACCAATTAACTATTAAAAATTAATGTCAAAGATAATACTTAACCCGATTTTTCATCATGACTAAATACCTAACAAGTTAGTTCCCTGATAAGTGCACAATTATACATTTATTTCTATCATATTTGCATGCACTTACCTTGTTGTCTTGCATTAATTTCTCTATTTTTGTACTTTATTTAGGTTTGTTTTGTGATCTAGCGTAAAATGGACACTGGACAAAAGGAGCGCAGAAACAGTGACAAAACCACAACGAAATCAAAGAAAATATGGGCTTTACAAAGATGTGCACGACCTACGAGCAATTATACACTCTCGTGCAACTCTTGGATCCAAAACGCGTGAATTCCAACCGCTGATGACTTGCATGGGCATAGATTAGATGCGCTGTGCCACATTAATATGAAATCTATATAAACCCACTGAGGCTATTGGAAAAGGGGACTTTGGTAGATTGGTCTTCGGTGGGTGTTCCGAGCAGTAGCTAGGGTTTCTAGAGAAGATTGAAGGCGGAGAAGACATCGAGGAAAGGAGCCCCGTATTTTCAATTATGTCTTTCTCCAATATCTTTGTTATGATTTCCATTAGCATGCGAACTAAACCCTTTTTGTGGTGATTCGGACACATGAACTTGAATTATTTGTTAATTGAACTCCTTTAATTATTAGCTTTTCCCTTTATTGATAATTCTTGTGAGCTCAGGCTTTGATTGATTGCAATTATAATTGCATGAGCCATGTCATATACCCTACTATATTCCTCACTCTGGTACACATGGGTGTTTACGGTTATGATTTTCATGTCTCTCAGACACCTTGGTCTATGTCTCTATGTTAGGTCATAACTAGGCATAATGTGAATTGAGTCTAATTTGCTTTTGCCGAGAGATCGGATGCGCCTCTAGATGGTGCAATTATCGAACTCCCAAGAATTAATTAATGGATAGCTAATATTAGGAAGTCAATTATTAAGAAAGGAATTCTAAAGGGTTGTGATCTGGGGTGCCACGTCTCTTCTCTGATTGCCCAGAACCTACCAACTATTCTAGTTAGTTCCTTTCTAGGATAAGTAATCAAACAACAAACATCTCCTTTCTTCTTAAACTAGATAGCGTATCACAATTAGTACTAGTATTCCAATCCTTGTGGATTCGATAACCCTATCTTTGGGTACTTTACTACTTGATCGACTTCGCATAATTTATGGGTCAGCTTGTCGCTACACTCGTGTATGCATCAAGTTTTTGGCATCGTTACCGGGGGTTGGCAACACTGGGAAAATTAGAATTTGTTATTCTAGTTATTTTGTCTTGTTATTTATAAACAATAATAAAAAAATAATAATAAAAAATCATGAAAACAAAAGTCGTTTGTTGAAAAGTTTCATAAGCCCAATTTAAAATATTGCAACGGATTAATAATGTTTACCCTTTCAGATGATGAAGGGTACGACATGACACACTATGACCAATCCTTACTGGAGGATCTCCTTGCATACCACATTTATCACATTAAGATAGGACTGCGAGAATCAGAGGCGGCGGGGGTAAAAAAAATTTATTTGGAAGAGGTAATGCACATATTTAAGGAAAATAAAGAACTATTCTTGGACTCAACCTGCTACAAAACAACCTACATAGAGAAAATCTTCTCCATCTCTGAGAATACCAAGACTTGATAATCTGTAATGTGAGGAACCCGGAATATCTTCAAGGAATAAAAGCAATTTTGAACACATATGAGAAAGTAGTTGAAAGTACTTTCGAAGAAATCACCCCATGTGAAGATCTGAATAAGAAGATGTGGATAAAAATGAGACCATCTATTGTGGAAGCATAAGAGTTAGGATTAAAGAAACTACCTTCAGCTTTGTAGTATGCCTATCTGGAAGAGAATGCAAAACTTCTAGTTATTATCTCCTCCAAAGATGGAGACGTAAATGTAAGGAGAGGTTATTATCAATGCTAAAAAGGCATAAAAGGGGTTGGTATGGAAGATAGCGGATATTAAGAGGAAAAATCCAACCTTCTCATAATACACAAGATTTTGATAGAAGACAATTACAAACCCAAAGTTCAACTCAACCCAAACATGAAGTGGTGAAGGCGTAAGTAAAAACTGCCGACGCTGAAGTCATCTACTCCATTTCGAGCACTTTTGGGTCAGCCTCAAGGTGTGGTTCCAAAGAAAGGAGTGATGATCGCTGTGCAAAATAAAAAGAAACGAAAGCTCATCCCAACAAGAACTATCACAGTGGTGGAGCGATACATTGACTATCTAAAACTCAATGATGCTACCGTAAAAAGATTATTCCCAAAGACACTTCATCGGAAAAGACGCCGGAGTGACTCTTAGGCCATTACTACTATTGCCTCTTGGATGGAAATGTCCGATACCTACTGCATCCCATAGCCCCTCAAGACCAAGAAAAAACGACATTTACATGTCCATACAAAGACGCTCGCTTCATCACGCTGCACGCCCTCCTCGGGTTTGTGTAATGCACCCGCCACTTTAAAATGTTATATGATGTCTATTTTGATGATTTTTAGAGGATATCATGGAAGTTTTATGGATGATTTTTCTCCAGTATTTTACGCATTCTTTGAACTATGTCTCCATAATCTAGAACGGGTTTTGGTAACGCTAAGCCAAGAAACCAACCTGGATTTTAAATTGGGAAAAATGTCACCATGGTCCAAGAGTGCATAGTCTTAGGACACAAAATTTCTAAACATGGTATAGAGGTAGATAAAGCAAAAATCAAAACCATTGAAACATTCCCACCCCCTCAGACGTAAGAAAAGTTGTTAGAAACTTCCTAGGACATGTCGTGTTTTATCAAGGTTCATAAAAGATTTTTCAAAAATTACTAAACCTTTGACTAAACTACTAGAAAAAGATCCCACCTTTGATTTTACAAAAAGAATGCATGAAATCATTTACCACTTTGAAAAACAGCTTGGTCGACGATCCAATCATGGTGGCCCCAAATTCGAGTTCACCTTTTGAACTAAGTTGTGATGGAAGTTATTTTGTAGTTGGAGAAGTTTTAGGGAAAAGAAGGGATGGGCACTTTTGCCCAATCTACTATGCAAGCAAGACATTGACAGACGCCCAAGAAAACTACACAATGAAAAAGAAGTTATTAGTTCTGGTTAAAACATTCGACAAATTCCATCCTTATTTAGTTTTGTTGAGAGTAATTGTTTACGCTAACCATGCAACTCTAAAACATCTGTTGAACAAACACGATGCTAAACCTCGTTTAATTCATTGGGTGTTGCTATTGCAGGAATTCGATCTGGAGATCGGGGAGAAACAGGGATCTGAAAACGTAGTAGTCGATCATATATCTCGACTAGAAGGGTCCGATCACCTAGAATGAGAAGTTAGACGTCAATGATGCATTCTTGGATGAGCAACTATACCTAATGGAAAAAGTTGAGGAAGATGAAATCCCTTAATTGGCTGATTATACAGATTATCTTGGAGGTTGCACACTTCCAGGGGAGCTTTCAACCAAAGAAAGAAAAGTTTTTTTCGACCGCGATATTAAGTTTGGGAAGATCTCAGACTGCATGTAATTTGGCGCATGCACTAAGTAGTCAGAAGATGTGTGTCACATGACGAAGGGCGGGAGATACTCAAACACTGTCACACCATACCAATAAGAGGACACTTCAATGTAAAATGTAATCAACGGAAAAGTTTGCGTACCCTGATTCTTTTGCCTACAATGTTCAAGGATACACAGGCATTCATCCAAACCTTCGATAGATGCCAAAGGGTAGGAATCATTTCTAAAAGGGACGAGATGAATCAAAACCCAATTCAACAATGTGAAGTGTTTGATGTCTGGGGAATCGACTTCATGGGAGCCTTCCCCAACCCCAATGGGAACAAACGCATCTTGGTCGTAGTAGACTACGTGTCAAAATGGGTAAACGCTCAAGCGTTACCAACCAACGATGCTAAGGTGGTGGTAAAGTTCCTCAAGAAACTATTCTTCCAATTCGGTACACCACGTACAATCATAAGTGATCGAGGGACACATTTCTGCAACACACAATTTGAGAAAATCTTGAAGAAGTACAGGGTGACACATAAAATGGCCACCCTATATCACCCATAAACAAGTGACCAAGTTGAAGTCTCAAATCGGGAATTAAAATGGATTCTTGAGAAAACAGTACAACATAACATATGTGATTGGTCAGAAAAATTGGATGATGCACTATGGGTAGACATGGCGTACTTATAAGACCCCAATCAAAAGTATTCCATATCGATTGATTTATGGCGTGCATGCCATCTACCAAATGAACTAGAACATCGAGCATGTTGGGAAACAAAATTCGGAATTTCAATCTTGAAGAAGTCGGGCTTAAAGCAAAAATTTAGCCGAATCGAATTGGACAAGTGGCGCCGAGAACGCTTTATGAGAATGTCAAGTTATACAAGGAGCGATCAAGCTATTTCCATGATTCATATATAAAGAAGAGCTCTGCACTTCAAGATAGGTGATCAAGTTCTACTCTTTAACTTATGCTAGGTTTATTCCCGTGAAAACTCAAGTCAAAATGGTCCGCACACTTCACCGTGAACTCCAAGTTTCACCTCATGGAGCAATTGAAATCACACATCCAACCAAGGGCATGCACAAGGTAAATGAGCAACGGCTGAAGCCATACATAGTGGGTGAAATCCGCTTCAACAAAGAAAACGGGAAGCTCTACCTATTCGAGCCTCACTGAACATAACAAGTATATCAAGCTAATGACATTAAACAAGTACTTCTTGGGAGGCAACCCATGTTAGGTTAGTTTTTTTATTTCATCTTTCTAGTTTGCTTTAAGATTTTAGTTAGACATACGATCGTGGTAAACTATCCTTTTCGATGATGATCTCAATAATTTTGTGGCCCCCAAATGCGTAATGATCAAACCTTTTTCTTTCGAGTTACTAACACACATGTCCAGGAGAAATTGAGAAGAAGGACGAGCTATGAAGCAAATAGAGAAATGCACGGGTCCATGCACGACTGTGCTTCAGACCGTGCACATATTGGGAAATTACACTCACAAAAGTGATCGCTACGCACGGTCGTGCAAAAGACTTGCACGAGCATGTATTGCGGGGCGGTGAACGCTTTAAGTCCAGAAACTTGCATGTGCATCCGCACACCCGTGTAAGTGACCGTGCATCTCTAAGGAAATTCAAGACACAATGACTTGTGAAACATACGGCCGTGCTTCTTACTTGCACAAGCGTGCAACTCGGGGCGATGAGAGATGCATGGGCATCCACACGCCCATGCAACAAACTGTGCTCAAGCACGTGGACCAGAAATCAAAGCTTCAATTTTCATACCCACACGGTCAGAATTAAATCTTCTAAAGCATGGCCCCATACTCATCTACAAAAACTCGAATTCCTACATCAAGTTCGCACCCAACTTTATCCATATAAAACATAAAGACTGGTAGGATCAAGTATCCTCCTCCAAACACAAGCAAGGCTCAGCTCCTGCTGGCCACCACTATGTCGAGTAGGAAGCAATTAACATCACATCTCAATCCATGACTAGGAAGAGACAATGAGAAGAAAATCCCAATCCCTCTCAACTAATGTTCATTACGGCCATCACAATTAAAGATATGCTCGACTACAACAACAGAGATTCCGTGATTTACGGAAGATTGATTGGAACATCCTTGAAGAGGTGGGCCTCACAAACAAGGTATGACAACTCCTGGCCATGGGAGCATGGGACCGCCTCCTAGAAATAAATGAAGTGACATACCAAGAGCTTACACTAGAAGTCCTATCAACCCTCACAATCATCAAGGGGGTGGTTTCTTGGCACCAACAAGATTAGATTGAATTTCATATAGGAGGCACTCATTAGCAAATGAGTTACATGGAGTTCGCTATAAATCTTGGCCTCCATGAATTAGCGTTTACCAGAACATATGAGTACAACTTGTTACGACAACACAAAAAGAGGGAGGGGGGGGGGGGGGGGATTCGCAGATGACATGTTGGAGGAGTTTCAAAGATCGACTGCACTTCACGCACCCACACCTATCAAAGGCTTCCTAGCCGCTGTCCCTGGGCCTCAGGTATATTCACACAGTTCTTAGCCACTCCATTACAAGGTGGTGCGATAGTACCGGCGTAGTCAGCAACAGAGACTTCTTATTCCTGTTGAGCATATCGACGGATTCAAATTGCATCTCGGATTGGTTGTAGCTCAATTCCTCTTATATTAGGGGACAAACTCCAGAGTATGAGTGATATTCGTCGGACCTTACATTACGAGTCTCGCAAAAGGGATGCGGCTACTATCCAAAACAACGATCGAGAGGATGACAATTGTGGGGCGGTCGACGCCAATCACCCTAGAAACCATGCGAGTAATGAGGATGCTAATGGTTGTCCATACTCCACATGGCATAAAATACACATGTCCAACCCCCACAGAACCAATAATCATAAAAAAAAAAACTAGAACTGCACCACCACTTCTACCACAAGGGTCAGGATCCAAGTCAACCCTAGCTTCCATTACGTACCTACATTTTAGGGATGGGTAAATCTATAGCACTCATCCGGATAGTATCTTACACACATGACACAAAGGATATGGGGGCGGACGAGGAGGTACATGTTGATGTTGACGACGAGGATAACCTCTGCACTTGATCGTCATTGTTATCTTTTTATTTTAACACTTTTGGATTTTCTTTTACGCTGAGTCAGCTTTGTCAATAAAGGGTTTAGTCTTTCTATATGCTATGGAGCCTCACCTTTGTGCTGCTTCAATGTTCTCGTGGATACTTTGAATTTCACACATGGCAAGAAACACAAACTACTGGATACATCACGATACACAATTAAATAAGTCACTTTCTTTCTCCCATATTGATTTCACATGTCATATCTTTTTAGTGCATATATTGTGTGCATTGGGGACAATGCACAATTTAAGTGTGGGAGGAGAGAGGGGGGGGGGGGTGTTAACTGTCAGGAAATTATATTTTCTATGATGAGTGCTGATTTAGGATGGTCTATGCGCAAATTAATGCGAGTCCACTTTTGTGTCTAGGTCAACATTAGTGTTGAAGGCTAAATTTTCTCAAAATTAGACTAATAATTTTGCCTCGACCATATTCCTCACAAAGTCTTGAGCACAAAACCATAATTGTGTTGTCACTTGTCTGCTTAGGCTTGGATTCTGACTAGTTTGCAACCACTAGTTTATGTTATTGATATAAAAAAATAAAAAAAATAAAAAAAAATAAATACAAGGTATGTATTGATCTTTAGTATTGAATAAATTCAGAAAGTCGGATCCCTTCTGGATGCCCTACCAGCCGGTAAGTTGGATTCATTAGGAACGCCCAACTAAAAAAGATGGTAGAAAGAGCTATCACCTTTGAAGCGTGAAAGTCAGCCTTGAGTGGTCGATCTTAGGCATCACAAATGTTCACTTGATGACCTACTGTGGAAAATGGCTACCTAATTGGATGTATGCAATTACTACCCAACTAGAAGTATCAAAAAGAGCTTACTTTAGAGAATAAGGTATATAACCATTGGAGTCGTGATTGAGTCAGTAAGGGGCACCATGGAAAGGGTCACACACACACGTGGGGAGTGTGAGTACAAGGCAAAACTTATTTTCCATTAAAACTATTTATAGTATTCAAAGACTGGTTTTCCTCAAGTAACCGGAGGAACTCCTAACTATTTTGAGATCGGAGATTTTGCACTTATCTATTTTCCTTATATTTTCTTTGCTTAAGGACAAACAAAAGTTCAAGTGTGGGGGTATGATAAGTACACAATTAAACATATATTTCTATCATATTTGCATACACTTATTCTGTTGTCTTACATCAATTTCTCTTTTTTTGTACTCTTTTTGGTTTGTTTTGTGATCTAGTATGTAAAATGGACACTCGGAGCAAAAGGAGCGAGAAACTAACAAACCATGACGAAACTAGCTAAATAAGGGCTTTACAAAGATGTGCACTACTTAGGAGCAATTGTGCACAGCTATGCACATGCCCGTGCAACTGTCGGATTCAAAACATATGAATTCCACCCGCGAATGACTTGCACGGGCATGGATTAGATGCGCCACCCTCGCTAGTATATATTAATATGAAATCTATATAAACCCTACCGAGGCCATTGGAAAAGGGGACTTTGGTATATTGGTCTCGATGGGTGTTCGAAAGGCGGCTAGGGTTTCAAGAGAAGATTGAAGGCTTAAGAAGACATCGAAGCAAAAGGAGTCCTCAGTGTTTTCAATTATGTTTTTCTTCAATATCTTTGTAATGATTTCCATTACAATATGAAGCTAAACAACTTTTGTGGTGCTTCGGACACATGAACCCTTGAATTATTTGTTAATTGAACTCCGTTAATTATTTGCTTTTCCCTTTATTGATAATTCTTGTAATCCTACTTGATTGATTATGCATTATAATTGTATGAGCCATAATCATATACTGTTATATTCTAACAAAGACACGGGTGTTTACCGCTATGATTTGCATGTCATTATTTGCCTTCGGCCCATATCTCTTTGTTAGGTCATAATGAGTCCGATTTGCTTGCTGAGAGATCAGATGTAGCATGTAGATGGTGTAATTATCGAACTCCCAAGAATTAATCAATGGATAGCTAATATTAGGAAGTCAATTATTAACAAAGGAATTATGGGGGATTGCGATCTGGGGTACCAAGCCTCTTTTCTGATTGCCCATAACCCACTCACTATTCACATGAGTTCCTTTCTAGGATAAGTAATCAAACAACAAACATCACCCTTCATTTTAGCCTAGATAGTAGAAGACAATTAGTACTAGTATTCCAGTCCTTGTGGATTCGATAATCCTATTTTTGCGTACTTTACTACTTGATTGACTCTATATACTTGCGGGTTAGTCGTCGCACACCCTGTACGTGCTTCAAGTTTTTGGCGCCGTTGCCTGGGAGTGGAAATACTTGGAACGTTAGAATTTGTTGTCTAGTTATTTTATCTTTTTCTTTATAAAAAATAATAAAAAAATCAAGAAAACAAAAGGGTCGTTTGCTAAAAAGCTTTATAAGCCCAATTGAAAATATTGCAAAGGATTAACAATGTTTACCCTTTCACTTGATCAAGGGTATGACATGACTCACTATGGCCAACCTTCACTAGAGGATCTCCTTGCATACCGCATTTATCACATTGAGACAAGACTGCGAGAATTAGCGACGGGGGTCAAGAAAATTGATTTGGAAGAGGTAATTCGCAGATTTCAAGGAAAATACAGAATTGTCCGTGGACTCAACCTGCAACGGAACAACCTACATATAGCAAATCTTCTCTATCTCTAAGAGTACCAAAGACTCATAATCAGAACTTAAGGGACCCTAATATCTACAAGGAATAGAAGCAATTTTGAACAATTTAAGAGACCAGTTGAAAGTACTTTTGATGAAATTACCCCTTGGGAAGATCTAAATAAGGAGTTGTGCGTAAAAATAAGACCATCTATTATGGAAGCTTCTGAGTTAGAATTGAAGAAACTACCTTCACATTTGGAGTATGCCTATCTGAAGGAAAATGTGAAACTTCCAATTATTATCTGTTCCATCTTGGAGACGCGACAATAGGGGAGGTTGTTGTCAATTCTGAAAAGGCATTAAAGGGCATTGGCATAGAAGATAGCGGATATCAAGGGGATTAATCCAAAATTTTTGTATACATAAGATTTTGATGGAAGACCATTAGAAACCCAAGGTGCAACCTCAGTGAAGACTGAATCCAAACATGAAGGAAGTGGTGAAGGCAAAAGTAAATAAATTGCTAGACATTGGAGTCATCTACCCGATTTGTGATAGTTCTTGGGTCTGCCCGGTGCAGGTGGTTCCAAAGAAATAAGGGATGACTATTGTGCAGAAAGAATGAAACAAGCTCATCCAAACAAGAACCTGCCATTGTGGTGGAGGGTATGCATTGACTTTCAAAAACTCAATGATGCTTTGGTAAAAGAATCTACCAAACCAAATTTTATTATATATCCTTGTGAACCTAAGTACAAATGGCTAGTAACCTATAGGCATGAACACACATATAGTTAGATTATGATTCAGCTTGGTATGGGGATAAGTCGAGTCATTGCATCTTCCTCAATCTCTAGCCTGCTTGATTATGTGTATAATTTTAAAGGGTGGTTTATATACACCTAACAACTATCGCCTATTTTTGAGTGTATGAAAATTAAGAGTATATAAAAATAAATACTCTTAAGTCAAAATGACTTTACCGATTGTAAAACTATAATCGAGACCGTGATATTATTGCTAGATCTTGTTATAGAGCCGCTGAGTTGTTATGAGGGGATCTGAAAACATGTAGTAACTCTATACTGCAAAAAGAGTAAATATCCCATATGAATATTTCTTACTCAAAATATCTGATTTCTCAAAAATGATTTAATACATGTGAACTTGGCTTTTCCTTTTCCATGTTTTTTAGTCTAAAATGAATTATGGGATTCATTACCTACTACATGCTTTGTTTTTGGATATTCCATAGGATTCCTATGTTTACGCTTTTATACAGCTTTGATAGTGTTTAAGTAGATCCATACAACAACTCCAACTATAGAACCAACTCATTATGTTTCTCGCTTCTAAGATTAGATCTCCAATGCTATAAATGGGAACTTACTAAAATTCCCACTTTTTTCTCTCTCTCTTAAGAAAAACCCCTTCTATTTATTGTCAAGACTAAAACTCACGTATTTGAAAACTAAGATTAAAAAATATGAACTATCACAAACTCTAGATTCTTACATGTATCATCAAATCGCGGATAAAGATTCTTCCAACTCAACATCGTAACACCCTCCATGGAGTTTCTAGTTCACAAGCCACAAAACGCCTCTATACAACCTCTACATGAAGTAAGTTTTAAGAAGTGTTAATATGTACAACCAACAACACTTGATGTGGCACCAAATCCACAACATTCCCTCATTAAATTTTGATGCCTCACCTTGTAAATGACCACAATTCCCCATAATTCTGTAATTTATTAAAAAATAATATATGTTATATTATGTTGTTTGTATGGCCATCTTAAGGTGAATTATAAGCTTTTAAAGTGAGGGGCTTTCATGCAAAAACACCCAAATGAAGGGGCTTGCACATAATGATATTTCGGGACAAGGACTAAAGTGCTATTAATCAAACCTTCATGAATCTTATGCTAATCAAGCCCTCCCCATGGTTTAAACTAAAGGCGTAATGGTAAAATGGTTAACCCTTTACTTCAACTAATCGTGATGTGATCTCTAGCTATCACTTAATCAACCATTGTGTCCTAACTTTTGCTTTAAAAAATAGAAGAAAATGATGAAAAGATGATTGTTTCTAATCAAAAGGACATAAGAGTCAAGTTATAGCCAACTCTAGTAGTGCCTCGCCATGCTCTAACTAGACTGATCACTGGACTTTTGTCGAGAGCACTAAAAAGGGAGCCTCTTAGATAAGCTGAGACCATGACTTCTAGCCTCTATTTTGGGGAATCTCATGTGGAAGACTAGTGTTTCTCCTTTCCAGGGTTGGGACAATGCAGTTGGTGCGGGTGACGACCGGCAAGTGCATCTCATTCGGGTTTCGCAACAAGATCTCCACAGTAACACTCCTTGGCCTCTTCCTCATTGTCATCTTATCCGTATATTCTTCCCCACTTCCTCCATTCTTGATGCAGAAGAGCCAGAGTCAGACGATGCCAAACTATCTTATTACACCATGAGATCTTTGGCATACCACTTACTTTGGTGGACTCCACGTAAAAGCTGTGAAGGTGATCGCCAAGTCCGTAATTGGGGAGCACTTTGGATACGCTTTCCGTATTTTGGCCATAACTTTGGCTACATGCATTAGATTCGCGTGCTCAAGCCCAATTCGGAAAGCTCGTCTCAACGCGCACGTGGGGTCCATAAGCTTGGCTAGATGGATCTTTCCTTCATCCTCAAATTCCACTATTTTATCCGTCATTTCTTCATTTTTTTGGTAATTTTTTTTCATTTTTGGTAATACTTCATATGCCAATTTAGGATAGGATATGAATTCGATTTGAACTCAGATTTTTAGGAGTTATCTGATTTTTTTAGTTATTTTAGAATTAGATAAGTTTCTCTTTTGAACCAAAATTTACCAATTTGGGCAAACTTGGATAAGAAGATAGATTTTCTAGGTTATCTAGGTTTGTTTTCTTCAAGCTATTTAAACCCGGCTTGTGGGTTGAATTTTAGTCATTGATTATTGAATAATATTTTTCCTTTTGAAGTTTCATAGACTTTCTTCTCTATTTGTCTTCCCATTTTGTGTTCTTTGTCAATCCCCTGTTACTACAAATGTAGCAGTTAATCACTACAAAGGCTCTCAAGTGTAGTTAGCGCCGAGCTCATCTTCTTCTACGTGGCATCGATCAATTGCTGGAGGTCGTGGTGGCCGTGGTGGTTATCATGGTTGACATGTTCTCAAGAAGTGAAGGTCTGTCTCGAGACCCAATCGCCTTGGAAGTGATGAACAAGGATCTACAGAGACAAGTAGTGGAGTTGACCCACTTGTTGGCGGTGCGAGATTTGGGGGATTGTGAGGTTTCAAACCACGACACTGAGCCCACCTTCGTTAACCCCTATTCCCAGCGTGGGCAGTCCAGAGAGTACCGTGCATGAGAGAAGCGTCACGGAGACCTCGGCTTTCAAGTGGAGTTGATCGAATTTACTAGAACCCAACATGCTGAAGTCTTCATCTACTAGCTAAATGAGGTAGAGAGGATATTTGAGTAGAAGGAGGTCCTTGATCATTTGAAGGTGAAGCTAGTTGCCATCAAATTGAAGGGTCAAGCATCTATAACGCCCTGGCCCGAATTTCGGGAACTCGAGCATGTAATAGATCGGCCGTACGCAAGTGGAGATGAGCCCAACCCAAGTACAAGGCCTAAATAATCAAAACAAATATCAAGTAATAACCAATAGTTCCAAAAAAAAAATCAATATCCTAGGGATAATTACAGCGGAAACAAAAAAAAATGAATCATAAAGGGTCCATATGCTCTACACAAGTCCAGGACCTACCAAGGTCCAAAATAAAATGCTCACATGGAAAACAAAAAATAAGGAGATCCTCCGACCTTAGCAAAATCCCACCTGACTCCTCATACGCCCCTCAACTCAACTCACCTACCTCAAGACCAAATAAGAGAAGAAATTGTAGTGAGCTTCTCAATGGAAAGCCCAAGAAGTACCCTACAAGGATCTCAAAGACATGTGAGCAATATGATGAAACATGATATCAAAATCCAAGAACAAATCATCAATACACGGGCTTACACCCCACACAATGCATCCTAGGAGTCTACCACAAACATCTGCAATGATATGACTCCTATCCAGCATTAGCCCCTGGGGCTCTAGAAGAAATTTCCAAAAAAAAAAAGCTCAACAATGATCCCTTGATAGCAACATAGCCTTGGGCTACAAACGACCCTCCAGTCGCACCTCGGTGGCGCCACCTCTCCCACGTATCGATACGGCCAGTAAACCAACCCCACTAACAAGCAAGACAACCAGAGTATCGTCCCTCTGGCATGACAAGCTGAAACGCCAGGGTGTCCCCTTGCCCTCAACGCTCCCAATGACAAACTGTAGTATCATCCCTTTGGCATAGCAAGCCGAAACACTAGGGTGTCACATCCCTGAACGTTCCCCCAAACCGGAGCCCCCACGCTCCCCTGAACCGGTTGGAAGAACAAACTCAGTTGGCGCATACTAACAATGCTAACTAAATTCTTTCATTTTGCTTATTCTTTTTCTTCTCCAAAGTTTTTTGTAACAGTGAGCATACAAACCACTGATTTGTTCATATTTCCATACTAGATGAGGTTCAAACAATAATAGAGTACATCACACAGAGTCATGGGCAACTACAGCCCCAAATATGAAAACACATTAAAGTTTAATACAATCCAACAATAATAAACATGGAAACAGTTACGCCAGAGCCAACTAGACCTCGATCTCTGCTTGAGCCAAGAGATACTATCCAGATCCAAGTCTAGATCCTGTGACAAAAAAACAGTATAGAAAGGGGCTGAGCTATACAAGCTCATTGAGTATAGACTACCCGCCAGGTATTACACATACCCGTAATCAGACTATAGTACTAAAACATAATCAATACGAGTAAAACTCATGAAGGTCAAAGATAATTATCTTCAATCTTGATAAAATGCTAATAATGCATCAAAAATCCAGAGAAAACCCAATGAGCAATCTCCAATCATATCAAGCATATATTGAACATGTATACATGCCATGGCCTCATATTATACAAGCTGCACCCCTAGTTAAAATGTTCTCGTAAGGACTCCAAAGAATCACCGTGAAATGTGAGGCATACATCTACATGATCCCGATGCCGGAACAGAGGCATACATCTACATGAACCCTGGCTACCGACCTAATGTGAGGCATATACATCTACATGAACGCCACGTTTAGCATCTCATATCCGAGCACGTGGCTCTCTCTCACGAGACAGAAGGTTTTTTATAAAAAGAATAACTTTGGCAAACATTTTGGTTTTAAGAAAAATGATTGAAAAACAAATCCCCTTCTTAGCCCGGCCTCTCATCTACTCAAATCTCGAAGCTCTATCCCGAGCCTTCCCTACTGGGTCCCCCATACATAACTAACTAAGGTGCAGCTTATGATATATGAATTAATCTTTAACTACCCCTTCGGGTTTCTTTAATCATTTCTCATGCTCTTTAATTTTAAATCAATTATACAAGTATGAAAATACTATACAAGTGTAACAATAATTCGATCGGCATCCATAAACCGAAATAAAACTCATAAGAAAATGATAAAGCCGAAATCTCGATAAACACATAAAATAACTCTAGATTTACGGTGAAGTCCCCTCACCTTAAGTCCTCGCAAATTCCTAGGAATCGCTCGGTCCTTCTAAGTAGCCTCCCTCACGGACCATTCCCCTTTCCTAGAATCAACGAAAGTACCAAGTAAATACAAAGTCCGTATTTTCCATCACTTAGTTCTACTTCTTTAGAATACGGATATTTAAGAATACGAGAATCTTATTCTTTCTAACCCTACTTAAGCTCAATATCATCCATTCATTTCGAATACGGTTTTAGTTAACACCCATTTACATACTTCAAATGCGTATGGAAGTAATACCACTCAGATTCACTACAATTCATAAACTTGCCAACCTCATCCTTAAAAATACTTAGAGAATCTAACATTCTCTTTCATTAATAAGTAGGGCTTCAAACTCAAGAGAATTATGCATGGAATTTCTAGAAAATTGGGCAAAGACCTCCCCTATTTAGATGTCCCTTAACTTATACAAACAATAACCATTATAATCCAATACACTTGGATTTCATAACTTAAATCCCTACATTACATTCCACTCCATCCCTGTAAGTTGACACAAATTCATACAACATTCTAATTTCATAATCCAAACCACTTCACAGCCCTAGATCTAATCAATTTCTCCATTTATCCTTAATTCAACCATGAAACTGAAATCCTTGAGTTAAGTAGGGTCTTACCCCCTAAATAGATCTCGTAGTCGAGGAGAGGAGGAAGAAGGGCTGATGAGAACTGGCCCACGCCGCCGCTATGCCTTTGGCTGTGGGCGTAGGGTCGTCGGGTTAGGCCGGGCGACAAATGTGAACCGAAGTGCTTAGGGCGCGGCCGGCTGATAAAGCCGGGCCGGGCAAATGGTAACTCGCTGTTAACAGACGCCGCAGTGGTCGATCGGAGGGACGCCGCGGTTTGGCTGGGCGCGGGCAACTAGGGGCGGCCGGGCCAGCCGGCCGAAAGGTGAGGGCGCTGATCGGAGCTCGAGCGACGTTGGGTGATACCAGCGCTGTAAGAGCACGCGAGGAAGGAGAAGAAGGAAAGAGGAAATGACTATTCTTTTCCTTTCTCTCCAAATTCTAAGTCCGAAGTTTATAAAGATATAATTTTATGATATCCTATTTTATTATTTAATCAATACTTTAATTTATCTTTGACCACTTGAATTATTTTAATTTACTCTCCCCACTTTATATCCTATCGCCCCTTTTAATTATATTATCTTTCTAATAATGTCCCACCTGCATTCGAATCCCAAGTCAATGATATCACTGCCACGGAGTAATCAGAGCCTTATTTAGTCCTGCCTCTCATCAAACCGCATCCGTGGAATATCGGCTTTTGACTTGCCCAATATGCTTTATCTGACACTAACATTTGTCTCGATTCTCCTACTAAATTAATCTTGATTACTTAACATTTACGTAATCTCCCAATTAATTAATCGAGGTTATCTTTACCGCCACCTCCAACTATTCCAAATGTAAGCTGCCCTCGCCCATTAGGGCCTTCCCTCGCCTATTAGTTATGCGAGAGGCTAGATTTAAATTTATTACACCTCAATTTTCCCTTAAATGGGGATTTAACTTAATAAATTTATTTTCCGTGTTAATTAATCTCATTAATTATTGAGAATTTTCTGATTTATTTACTTTGAA
The DNA here is from genome assembly GCA_026586065.1 of Dioscorea zingiberensis. NCBI lineage: Eukaryota > Viridiplantae > Streptophyta > Magnoliopsida > Dioscoreales > Dioscoreaceae > Dioscorea > Dioscorea zingiberensis. The sequence continues at coordinate 24,578,745 of CM048818.1, read as the reverse complement.
AATTCGAGGCGTTACAACCTGCCTGACAATAGCTATAGAAACATTTCTTGAAATCCATACAAAGTATGAGTTCACATTAATAAAAACAAAGTCACACACATGTCCGCAAATAAATCATATCCATACAAACTATGAAAGCAAGTCAATGAAAAACTACAACTCCATCACCTAGTCCATACAAACCATTAAAACAACTCAATACAAACTACAACCCCAACATAACACCAAGTACATACAAACCATGAAAATAACTAAAAAAAAAAACCACAATGTCCATTATCCAGTCCATACTATTCCATTCTCTCAAGGCCTAGATGCCCTTCTCACAAGCTGAAAATGAACCCCATGAAATGTGCTTTTGGGGTCCTTTCATGGAAGTTTTGGGGTTTCATAGTAAGACACCGAGGAATAGAGATAGACCCCTCCAAGATAAAAGTAATTTTGGAAATGCCACCTCCTCACCATCGAACTAGTCATGTCCTTTCAAGGGCTGCTTATGATATCGTAAAATTCATCTCCAACCTTTCCAAGGATGTAACCCTTTCTCCAAGCCGGTCAAGAAAAATATGCCTTCAAATGGGATTCAATGTCGTAAAGCTTTTGAAGATATCAAATACTATTTGTTGAACCCACAAGTGTTGGCAAGCACCCCAATCCCCTCAAAAGCCGCTTGAATCTATATATCACTGCATTGAATGGTCATTCGGAGCTATGCTGGCCCAAAATAATGGAGAAGGTAAAGAAAATGCACTTTATTACCTCAGCTGGATGTTCATAGGCTCAGAGTAAATATACCCCAGCTTGAAAAGCAATCGCCTAGCCCTAGTGTTCGCAAATAAGAAGTTGAGACACTACTTGCTAGCACATAAAGTCATACTCATATCAAAAATTGATCAAGTCAAATATCTCATGACAAGGCCATTGCTTACGGGAAGACTTGCAAAAGTAGGTGTGATTTTGATGGAATTTGACATAATATACACTCCACGTAAAGCTATTAAAGAGCTAAGGCTAAGTGCACTTCCTAGCAAAGACATCCTCTCCCCGATGATTCACCAATTTCACTTAATTATGGATCTCCTTGATGAAGAAACATTAACAGTAGAAGAAGCAAGGTGGCGACTATACTTTGATGGAGCGTCATCTATAAAACCAACACTCAAGTCTATGATTCCACAAATCAAAGCTAGGATAGGACTTGTGTTCAAGCTATAATCGAAGAGGGAGTTCTCAGATATGCTTTCTCCCTTACGGAACCATGCACAAACAATGAGGTAGAATATGAAGCTCTCATAGCTGGTTTGGAACTGACAATCAAAATGGGAGTCCAACACATTCACATATTCGGAGACTCACAACTCATTATCAAGCAAGTCAAAGGAGACTCCAAAATATATAAACCTGAACTTCTTAAATATTACAAGAAGGTCAAAGATCTGATGAAGAAAATCCCCCCCAAGTACAGTTGAGGAGGGTTTTAAGATCAGAAAATGGATAAGCTGATTCTTTGGCAAAAGTTGCAAAGGAGCTGGAGAATCAAGATTAGGAAGAAATCCATATAACCATAAGAAATAGAAGGCACATAAGTATGATCCTTGATGATGTTGAAGAGGAAAGTGCTGGGGTAAAGTGGAAGTCTTCACCCCTCAAATGCTAGAGGAAGATTGGACTCAACTATTCATAGAATATTTGAAATATGATAAACTCCTGTGAGGACAAATCGGAAGGTCTTTAGCTAAAATAAAGAGCCCTAAGATTCACCCTCATAAATGATATATATATTGTACCGCAGTCATATGATCACTACTCCCCGCATTCCTTTCTATATGAAGAAATTTAAGAAGTCATGCATGACATATATTCCGAATATGTGGTGCATACCAATCCGGGCCCAAGATACGACTTAAGATCAAGCACTTGGGATATTATTGGCCAACCATGGTTAGAGATTGCATTGACTACGCCAGAAGATGCCATCTATGTCAAATACATGGTGACTTTATTCATCAACATCCAAATCCTCTACACCCCATAGTCTCTTCATGGTCCTTTGAAATATGGGGAACAGATGTAGTTCATCCCATTGAACCTCCATCATCTTTGGGACACCGATTCATACTGGCTGCAACAGACTACTTCTCTAGATGGGCAGAAGCTATTCCTCTGAGAGAAGTGAAGACTGAAAATATCATCAAATTCTTCAGGGAAAACATCTTATACAGATTTGGGACTCCAAGGAGAATCATTTCAGATAATTGCCCTGCTTTTAGAAGCTTCAAAGTTTGAAGATTTGCGCAGCACCACAAAGTAGATTGGAGATATACCTCCATCTATAATGTTAGAGTAAATGGGTTGGCGGAAGCATTCAACAAGACCCTCTCAAAGCTATTGAAGAAAGTTGTGTCCAAAAATAAAAAGGACTGGCATGAGAGACTCCAGGAGATGTTGTGGGCTTATCGCGACCACCTATAAGACTCCAAAAAAATTTACACCATATTATATAGTGTTTGGAATCAAGCTGGTCCTACCCCTTGAAATCCAAATACCTTCATCAAGGATGGCAGTGCAAAATGAAATTTCAAATAAAGATAATATTCGGCTTTGCTTTGATGAGTTGGACTCTCTTGACAAGAAAAGGATGGGAGCACAATAGAACCTCGAAGTCTACAAGGCCAAGATGTCTCAGGCCTACAACAAATTAGCTCGGTTTAGGACTTTTACCAAAGGAGAAATGGTGCTTGTCCTTAGAAGACCTATCATCACTAATAAAAGGGTCTGGGGCAAGTTTAAAGCAAACTGGGAAGGTCCATACGTCGTGGAGGTCGTCTATGAAGGAGGCGCGTACCAACTCATTGATGCCAATGGATAAACGCCAATGCCACCCATTAATGGTCGCTTTTTGAAGAAATATTATGCTTAATGTAAAAATGTTTGCCTATGATGAAACGTCTGGTCCCTAATAGGGGTAGACTAGTCATGTACAATTAAATGTACTTCCCGAGGCAATATCAAATTCATTCAATAAAATAAAAAGGCATGTGTTTGTCTACGATGGAACGTCCGGCTCCCTGTTGGGGGCACATCGGTCATGCACAATTAGATGTGCTTCTTGAGGCAAACACATTGAGCCCTATGTTTCCCAAAAAAAGAAAAAAAAATCAAAAACAATCAAAAAAATCAAAAGACCTGAGGAAAAAAAAAGAACTAAGGCTTATTCAAGTCTAATCGTTCATAACAAATTTCAAAATCAACTACTAAAGCATAAACAAACTAAGAAAGCAAACTAAAAAAAGGGGGGGAGGAAGGCCCTTTAATGATCAGCAAATTTCAACAATGACTCTTTTGCTTCCTCCAACTCATCGAGCCATCTCGTGAAAACATCTATGAGATGGGTATCCGACTGATCTCCTTGATCCTCAGCAAGCTGTGCCTTGGCCTTATCCAACGCAACTTGAAGATTCGCTTGTGTGTGCTCTGAAGCTTCAAAGAAATTCATTGAAGTTGCTATCTTTTCACCCAAAGTCTTCTATCGCTTCCTCAAATCTCACAAAGTTCGGACCGGTTTAAGTCGACGATGCCTCTCAACAAGTTTCTGATACTCCTCCTTATTCGTATTTATCTCATTAGCCCAATCCGTCCGGCGTTTGCCGAGACGTTCAAGTGCTAAAGTTCTCTCGTACACACATGCCTTGGCTTATTTATTACCGATGTGAGCTTAGATGCTAGGATTTTCTGAGGCTTCTTTGGCAAAGGTTGCACAACGAATTATTTTTTCTAGGAAAGGCTCATAACTCGTCAAATCAATGCCGAGGGATTCAAAAAGTGAATTTGACTCCTTCACTTTGTTGATAATGCTTTGATAGTTGTGATAGTTGAGGAACTTGATATTGCCCATTATTTCATCCCACAAGGCTGACACCACATTTGGTATGTTCCTCGGACCTATAAAGAGGATATGCAAATAAAATTCAAAAAAAAAAACCACCTTGGTCTTGCTTTGGTCCGACATTGGCATCAACGCCATCACCTTCCAACCTTTCCACAGGGACAGGAGTATCCCCAACAATTTCTTTTGAAGGAGTTTGTCTCGAAGACTGAGAGTTATCATTTTTTCGGGCAACTAGATTTCAAGAAAAGTTGTCAACATTCATATTTCTCTCAAAAAAAACCACCTTGGTCTTGCTTTGGTGATGTTGCAACTCGCATCGTAAAGATTTGAGCCACCACTTTCTTTTCCCTCCTGTTGGGTCTTCAGGTAGCAAGCAAAAAGAATTGTGTTAGCGCTCACACCTTAAAAAACCTTCATTTGGCCCTTCAATAAAGATGTAACATCCCGCTTGCATCAAGATTAAGTAATCTATCGCTTCCTCAAATTCTCCATTGAAGTGGGGGCATCTCTTATAAAGTCCGCAGAAGGAATTTGCCCAAAAAGATGAAGTACTCTCATCCCCTTGAGCAACAACATATTAAATGAAAGTTTTGTCAAAAAAAAAAAAACCTTCTTGAATCACAGGCAAGTTAGGTGGCGCTTCGTTCTCCATAGCAATTGGTATATCTCCTACCAAGAAATTAAAAATAATTATATTTACATAAAAAAAGAAGAAAAAAAAGATAATACCTTGTGCTGGATTGGGAAGAGCTCCCTAAACTCCAATGTTTTCCTCGGCCCCAACATTAAAATCTTGCGGGTTCACCGGGCCTAAAGTCAGAAGCTTTAATTAAATTCGTTAAAGATGCATGAGTATCAATTAAAGAAATACTTTCTCACCAATATGAGGGTCCAGAGGCATCCCTGAATCTGACGGAGGAGCATCACCAATTCTTGGAGTTGTTGAAATTGAAAGGGCCAAATTAAAAATATAAAAAAAAAAAAAATCTCATACCAATACGAGAATAGTGAGCAACCCTGATATTTTGTAATGAAGTGTCATGAATTTGTTTGCATGTTGACTAATGACTTTTAGTCAAAATAATAATAATAATAATAATAATAATAATAAATAAATAAATAAATAAATAAATAAATAAAATAAAATAAATTTCAAATTTTCAGAAAAGTACTCATAGTTATTTTGAATTTTCAGAAAAAAAATCTGAATTTTCAGAAAAGTCCTCATATTTATTCTGAATTTTTGGAATTAAAAAAAAAACAAATTTCAGAAAAGTCCTCATAGTTATTCTGAATTTTCAGAAAAGGTCTTCATAATTATTCTGAAAAAAATGTACCTTGCGTTTGTCGCCGCTTTACTGGAACAGGAGAATCCACAGGAGAACGACTCCATTTATGACAAAGGAAAATAATTTCATTGATGAATCGGGGCTTTTTTGAAGGCTGGCCTTGCTCCTTACTCCTTATGATATCTCTCCAATCACCAAAGTCCTCATGGATTAATATGTTGACGTCCTGATGAAAGAAAGCCCGAACATTTCTGAACCATTTCTGTGCATAAAGTAATATGAGCTCCCCGCTCAGATCTTGTTCAGGAATATAGAATGAGCTTGAAGTCTTTTAAGGAAAAGTGGCGCTTAATAACCTCGCAAGCACTCTAAGAGAGGAAGCTCTTTCTAACATCATGTACGCCTGACAATGCTAGTCATAACCGAATCAAGGCCCAAAGCGGTGGGAATTATAGGGCTCTACATAAGACTCTCCATCACATCGAAGGGGGAAGATACCACAATGAAGACCTATCACATACTCTATGGTGTGAAGATCCAATACGTCGGGTCCCGCAAGATGTTTGATATCTCCCACTATCTCACCATTATGAAAATGATATAAAAAGGGGCGCCATATAAAATTAGTATCAAACCTATGGAACCTCCTAGCCTCTAGAGGGGTAAAATGAGAGGCTGAGGCATTCATATAATACAGCATCTCCGGTATCGTCGAAAGCCCGGGGATGGTGCGTGTACCATTATCAATTTTCCTCGGAAGAGACACATAATGAAAATGACAACCGGCCCAAGCTTACAAGAAGTAAGACGGAAAGATTGTAGTAGAATATCTGGGCCCTTTCCTGTTATTCGTAATATTTATCACCTCTAGGTATAAGCTGCTTAAATCTCGCTGGAGCAAAGGCTACCTTTCTCCCATGCGATGTTGTACGCCATTATAAAACTCCAAGTCTAATAACCTTGCCGTGGCTTGTCATAATAAAGTAGCGTATACAAATGGCTACAAAGGCGCCCAAATCCATGTTAGGAGTGTGCTTCAAGGGGGGACTGATCACGCCGAGCCATAGTGGGAATCAAACCTCACTTCCTAAAAAGTCCACAAAATCCTAAAAAAATACATATTTATTAGCATCCCGTTTTGCAAGCAATTGAAAGACGTCGAAAAGGCTCCTCAATACAGAAAATTCTGAACTTCTCCTATTCCAGAGTATATCATTATGAGGGACGACCTCATCATACATATCACCAACGATCGGAAGCCCCCAAGTCTTTTGATTTCCTAAAACGAGACTCCCACTTCTCCATGCAAAAAGTGGAAGGTGTTGGTCTCCAGACACCACAACTCCACTAATGCTTTGTAAAAATTTAAATCAAGATCATAGAGACCAACTGAGGCCACGATCCCGCCAACTAACTCTACTCAGGATAATTTTTCAGAATAATTGCTAATGATATATTTGGCCCAACTAGCATAATGTGGGAAATCAACTAATTCACTTCTAATAGGATTTCTAGCCCTCCACCTCGGCTGATGGTTAAAAATCTTATGACCAAGAGTTTGAAACATATTCAAATCTCTAATATCCCCCTCAGGCTTCAAATAAATTGCATTGATCGTGAGAAAAGTATGAAGGGGGCATTTGTTTATATCAGTGTTGTCAGACCCGGCCCGGCCCGGCCGGTCGAACCGGTTGAACCGGGAACCGGGGGGTGGGCCGGGCCGGGTAGACCCCTTGAACCGGGGGTGATGTGGCCCGGATGCCACATCATCGACCCGGGCGGTTGGACCGGGACCCGGCCGACCCGGCCCGGGCGAGTGAACCGGACCTGATTTTTTTTTTAATATTTTTTTTAATGGAAGTTAAAAAAAAAAGAAAAATGATTAAACAAAAACCTTGGGCCCCTTGCCTGCACACGTGAGAGAGCCTTTTCACCAACAAGGGTTATTGGTTGGTAGAATAAAATTATATTTAAAGAGAGTGAACGTTTTATCCATAAACAATGTTGGACTAAATACTTCATAGTCTTTGAATACTTGAAACCAATACTTTTAAAAACAAGTCCATAATAATGCCCAAAATGAGATGACCTTTCAAAAAATTGTATTTGTATACCTAGTAACTATGATTATATTTTAATTATGTATTTTAATATTTTTGACTAATTTGTTTTGTTTAGTATGTGTTTACTTTGAGCATGAACTAAATATAAATATCAAATTTAGTTAATCAATCATATTTTTTATTATTATAATTTTGGTTTATATCATATTTCATCATTATTAATTATTATTAATTATTTTTTAATATTTTATTATTGACCTCTGCTCAACCCCGCTGAACTCCCTATTGAACTCCTTGACCCCCCCCTCTGGCTTGGCTTCGCCAATACCCCGGCCGGTCTCCACAACATTGGTTTATATATAAAAAATACATGTCCCAATCCTAATAGGATTTAAATTCCAATTTAAATAGAATTCATATATATCCCAATATTGATATATTTAGGATATTTATGATAAATAAACAAAATTTAAATATGCCCTAATCTTAATTGATTTGGTATTCTTTATAGATAAATTGAATTATTTGGTTGTATCTTGGGCCAAAATACAAATCCCGAGGCAATCTCAAATTCTGAGATAGCCAGAGAACACATATCTTGAGGCTTATCACAAATTCCAAGATAGCCTAAGAACACATATCTCGAGGCTTATCTCAAATTCTCAGATAGCCCAAGAACACATATCCTCGAGTATGCATCTCAAAATTCCTAAACAGCCCAAGAACAAATCTCGAGGCAATACAAATCTCAAGATGGCCCAAGAACATATCCCAAGGCGATCTAAGAGAATGCAAATCTTGAAATGGCCCGAGAACAAATCTCGAGACAATTTAAGAAAATACAAATCCTGAGGCATATATATACATATATATGAATTATTTTTTAAAATTAATTAATTAATTAATTTTGAAAATCTTGATCTTATCCGGTCAGAAGGCAATTTAAGTTTCTTTGATCTTATCGGGTGGAGAACAGGTCAAGCGGCGATCTGGCGGAAAGATATCTTCGAGACAAGATTAAAAAAGGGGACAAAGAGAGATTAAGAAAGAGGGAATTGGATAGAGAAGGCTTTTAGAGAGAAAAGAAATTTGTAAATAAATAAATAAATAAAAAACAGAAGGAAAGAGACAGAGAGAAGAAAGAGATTAAATCAAGGTATCCCTATATAGTATTATATATATATATATATATATATATATATATATATATATATATATATATATATGTATAGTTGAACGGAGATGAACAGAGGTGAACGAGCAGGCCTACAAACGGCGGCTCTTCTCACAATATATTCAATCTCAAGTTTTTACAAACCCTAAACATACACATATATATACATCTAATCGGATCCGGGTTAGACACAAACCCGATCTGTTAAGACTTCAGTCAACACTCCCCCTCAAGTTGGTGCATATATATCACACATGCCCAACTTCGATACAAATTTTAAGAAAACATGTCCTGCCACTGCTTTGGTGAGTATGTCAGCTAATTGATCCTCTGTTCTGATTGGTGGCACTACAATGATTTTCTCATCGATCTTTTCTTTGGTGAAAAAACGGTCAACTTCGACATGTTTTGTTCGATCATGTTGAATGTGATTGTGTGCAATGTTACGAAAGTGTACTTGATTGTCGCGAAAACAACTTCACCTGGTTCAAAGATTCCTCGGCCAAGGTCCTTCAAATGCATTCTTGATCCATAACACTTCACATATCCCCGCCATACCACGATACTCGCCTCTCAGCACTAGAGCGAAAGTAACCACATTTTGCTTCTGCTTCTCCACGCGACTAAATTACCTCCCACGAAAGTAAAGTAGCCCCATGTAGAGCATTGATCATCAATCGCCTCCCGCCCAATCTCGCATCCGTATATCCCTCGACTCAGATGCTTATTCTTCTTGAATAGTATCCCTTTTCCGGGCTTCCTTTCGAGATATCGCAGTATTCTCTATCACCAGATTCATGTGTTGGTCTCGGTTGTGCATAAACCGCTAACTACAATTCCAAGGCATGTGCTAGGTCACCTTTAGGTTCTTCAATCCCCAAAAATACTTGTGAGAGCCTAGGTTCTTCATTTCAAAACTCCATTGATAAGCATTTTGAAGTGCCAATTGCTCTTCCTCAAGATCATTCCCTCGTGAACTCCACCATATCACAACATATACCGGCATGAGAGTCAGTGGATTTTGCCCTCTTTTTGTTTTATAAAAAGGGTATGGTCTCGAAGTTGCTCGCCCATATCCAAACCTTCCTCATAAAGATCCTCGTGGAATCTACTAAAACCAAAGCTCTCTAGACTCAAGCTTGAGTCCATATAGGGACTTATGCAACCTACAAAACCTTCTTGTTCTCGAGAGGTATGAATATTGTATCCCGGGTGGCAAGTCCATATACACTTCCTTAGCTAAGTCTCCATGTAGGAAGGCATTCTTCACATCTAGTTGATGTAAGGGCCACCCTGTGTTGGTCGCTAGAGACAACAAGACATCGATGGTGTTGATCTTGGCTACGGGCGCTAAACGCCTCCGTAGTCAATCCCATATGTCCGCGGAGTATCCCTTCGCCACCAATCTTGCTTTGTAACGGCCACAATAGTACTGCCTCATTTCCTATACTTCACGTAATAGACCGACATCTACACCCCACGTGCTTCTTACCACCGGGTAAGTCAACTATCTTCCAGCGGCATTCTTCCTCAGAGTGAGCTCAACTCCTCATTCATCAGCTTGCCATTTGGGGTCACCCAAAAGCTTCTTGTAAACTATTAGGAATAGATAAATGGATAATTGATGGGCAAATGACTTGTTTGATTCCTCGGCAAGTGGTCAAGAGATACATAATTGCTCATAGGATATTTCACAAAGATTTTTGGGATCGTGCTCATATGTGGGTTTAGGTATACCCTCGATTACGACGCTGAGGAAGACGCTGTAGTAGCGGGATATCCGTGCCCCAAGATGATTGGTTATCATTAGCATGCCTTGTTGGCACTCATGATTCTTCAATTTGCGGTGTCTCAGATCCGGCCGCCGACTTCCCGCCATTGGTTCCTCCGGGTTCGATTTCATTATGTGGCATCACCATTAGTCTCATTTGATATATCAACAAGATCTACAAGGATTCATGTCGGGACTTCACCGTCAGAGTCCGTGAGCCCTAACTTCTTGCCTCTTCTCCCTCGGTGAAGGCGCTAGTGGTGAATAATACATATCACACTCACGGAAAGTCACATCCATAGTAACAATTGTCTTCCTAGAAGGTGGGTGATAACAACGGTACCCTTTCTAGTGGAAGGCATACCCAACAAACACGCACTTCAAAGCACGAGGTTCTAGCTTGCTCCGTTGATGGGTATGAAGATGGACAAAGGCCACACATCCGAAAACACGAGGAGGCAAATTGGAACTAGGTGGTGCAGCAATAAGAGTCGATAGTGCATCATGTGGTGTTCAAAAATTCACCGTATGGGATGGTACACGGCTGATCAAGTAAGTCGGGCAGAGACAAGGGCCCTCACCCCAAAAAGAGAGGGGTGCATGCGCCTTTAATTAAGGAGGAACGAACCACATTGAGAAGGTGATTTATTCTTCCGCCACCACACCATTTTGTTGGGGGGTATATGGACAGGTTGTCTGATGAGCAAACCCATGATGATCGAGAAATCGACGAAGATCGGAGTTCACATACTCACGCCCATTATCACTACGGAGGACTTGGATCGACGTTTTGTATTGAACAACAACCATTTTGTAAAATTTCTGAAAGGCAGAATTCACTTCATTTTTCGATTTTAGAAGAGACACCTTGGCCAAGCCATACCAAGCATAATCATTAATAAAAGTCACAAACCAATGTGCACCACCGAGGGTAGGGATTTTAGAGGGACCCTACACATCGGAATGCACCATTACCATAAAAGGAATGTAACTTTTATCTAAATCGGGAGAAAATGTACTACGTATGCATCATGGGCTAGTTCACAAACATCACACTTGAATTGAGAAACATTACACTTTGAAAATAAACCAGGAAAGAGTTTCTCCAAGTATCCAAAAGAGGCATGTCCTAGTCGACGATGCCATAACCAAATATCTGAAACCGAACCAGTCTTGGGCTTCTCCCCATACGGACTTCCAACTGAAAGGGCTTGCATCAACCGTTGATTACTGTCTGCTTGCAAGTCCAAGTAGTAGAGCTCATCTCGTTTAGTGCCATAACCAATCGTCTTCCGAGTCTGGATATCCTTAAACACACAGAAAGAAGGCCAGAAAATGACAACACAATTGAGAGCAACAGTTATTTTGGAAATAGATAACATGTTATAGTCAAGGGAAGGAACAACAAGGATGATCAAGATCGAGCTTGTTAGTAAGAGAAATGGTGCCTTCCCCAATAATCGGAACGGAGTTACCATCCGCAGTAAAGAGTCACAATAGTTTGAGTGGAGGGGCCTAAGGATGTAAACCAAAGAGGAATCAAATGTCATATGTGGTTGTAGCACCGAATCAATTAACCATGTAGTATCTCATAGCGTAAGGTAAGCCTTTCTAAAGCCTTACCCGCTTTTACCTCGTAGTGGAAACGAGGGCGCCGCTCTCACCCAAGTTCGGATCATCCTCAAGGCGCCAAGAACGGAAGCCGGTTCTGGTGGAACGCGAAGGTTATGACCTCTTGTCCCAAACCTTCTCAGTGGTACCCAATAAGTTCAAAGCACTTTTGTTTGGGATGACCAATCTTTCCACAATGCTCACACTTTCCCAAATAGCGCGGAGGAACCATCGCCACCGCATCTAATCCAGACGAGTAGATGGGCCATTTCGGCCTCAGGAGCTGCGTTATGAAGCTACCATTGCCTCGGGCCTTGTCGCCTCGGCCATGGCTTCCTTCCGATCGGACTCCCTTAACATAGGTATAGGAGGCCTCAGAAGCCAAGTGGGAGGATCCTTGAGGAGAATCTCACCCCGGACTTGTTCATACTCATCGCCTAGGCCCCCAAAATGTATAGACTCTCTCGGCTTTTCCTTAGATTCCAAGTAGATCTTGAGGTCTTTTTCACAAGACATAGTAATCTTGTTGTAGTGATCTAGCTCTTGGAAAATTTCATTCAACTCTCCAAAGTAGATAGAGACCGGCCTGCCATTTTGTCTGAGACGGGAGGCCTTCTGATTCAGGGTATACACCCTCACTTCATCATTCTCATCAAAGAAGGCTGTCTTCAAGGCATCCCAAATCTCCTCGCAAATGGCCATAAGCTGGAGGTAACGCTTTCATGATTGCGTGCTTCATGGAAGAGAGGAGCCAACTCTTAACTCTTCCCATCCTCAAAACCACCCCCTCATAGCTCTGGATCGCCTTCTGTGTGGGCTTTAAACTGCACTCAAGATATCCCATCTTCCTCCTCGCCTAATATGCATCTCCATGAGCTGAGCGAGCCTACAAATCATAGTTCCGCTTCATCCAAAACTAGCCCAATATTAAAACTTGAACTCTCTAGTTGAATAACAACCCGGGGTGCATCAGTTTAAATCCGCTCTCCTTTGATCACCCATGATAATCAGTTCAACACAAATTGAATTATATATAGGTTTTTGGTTTTTTGTTTTTTTTCCTTTTTCCCCTTTTTTTTTCTCTTTCTACACAGCAAATCGTAGATAGGACAACCCTTAAAGTGATGTTGATGTTGAGTGTGATGTTGATGTGATAGCTCTTAAAGTTTTTTTGAAAAACATCACGCAGCGTTAATTTTCAATCGAAATTTCCCCAGTAACTGCCGCTTATATGTGACTAAAGTACACCCTCCTTGAGGTCCCTTCTCGCAGCTGGCACGGTTCACCGAAGCCCTCATTGCCGACGCTTACTCACCCCCGCTGTGCCACGCCTTGTCTTCCAAATGTGAGCACGCCACCCGGACATCGCCAAAGACTGCCAGCAAAGACCCGACGCCGCTTCCTTCCTCGGATACGGCAGAGTTTCGTCGCAGAGGAGGACACACCACACAAATAGCGGCCGCCGCTTTCCCCGGCTCGGGCCGTGGACGAAGAACGAGGACGCCGCCTCGCATGCAGAGCCGCTTGGTGATGGTGGAAGAAACGGAGCTCTGCTCGGGCCTCGAGAAGGCGGAGCTCTGCTCAGGCCTCCTGGACAACGTCGAAACTCCTCTTCCCGGATAACCAAACCTTAACAGAGGTCGCCGGAGGTCGCCGGACCTTCGCAGGTTCTGATACCAAGTTGAACGGAGATGAACGGAGGTGAACGAGCAGGCCTACAAATGGCGGCTCTTCTCACAATATATTCAATCTCAAGTTTTTACAAACCCTAAACATACACATATATATACATCTAATCGGATCCGGGTTAGACACAAACCCGATCCGTTAAGACATATATATATATATATATATATATATATATATATATATATATATATATATATATATATATATCATACTATATATCTATTACTATATATCATATATTATATGAAGAAAAGGGTGACTTTGCCTTCCACGCTAGTCTACTTTGCTTCCTCACAAGCCGCTAACACGCCTACCTCGCCAAATACCACTAAGCTGCCTTTCCCCGTGACAGCCAGCAAGCATCATCTGGCCAACATAGCCAGCAATAGCTGATGACAAGAATGTCCGTTTAGCGCAGTAATTTGCCACCTAGCAGCCCGCCAAGCCACGCGACTCTCCTGCTTCATCCCGCCGCATTTATCTTCACTGACATCTCCACCCGCTGGCAGCCTCAAGGATTTCAGGTAGCCGGCCATGTCAAGTAAAGCCTCAATACCGGCTTTCATCGAAAAGCCACCGGAGGACCTAAAGCTTCACTTCGGCCATTGCCTCTCGCCACGCCACCGTGAGAGAAAGTGAACCTTTGAAGGCTAAGGGCTATATTATAATTATATATATTTATTCTAAAAAGAAAAGAGGAAGATAAAGTCCTGCTCCCACCGGAAGAAGCCACTGGTCATCACTCTGGAGTGAGGAAAGGACGCTTCACCGAATCGGAATATACATATAAATATAAAATATATATTCTCCGGAAAGGGAAAAGGGAAAGCCCCTCTACCGCCGATGAGTCAGCCGAGCTCTAACGATCGTCGCCAGAGTGGAAGCTACAAATCTTATATACAGTGGGAAGTTCTGCATACCCTTAGCCGACGAGTCAGCTTCCCGTCTGCGATGTTGCTAAGCATCGGCCCAAACCCACTCTACTGCTATCAAGGCCGAAGTTCCCTGACGCAGCACCGGGTCTAAGAGAAGAAGAAAAGAAAAAGCCCCCTATTGTCTTGTCAGTTAGTGTTGTCCAGATCGCTTGAGTGCTCGTACACTGATCTCACTGCCATACTAAAGAAGCTGGAGAGTAAACTATATATATATATATATATATATATATATATATATATATATATATATATATATATATATATATATATTGTATAGAAGTCATCCGGTTATGTACATGCTCTAGCAACTGCAGAGGAAGTGATCGCGCCCCTTTCACGTTTAGCTTCCAGGAAAGGCGCTACATATATTTATGAAGTTAAGAAGATCCCTCGGCTACCACCTCAAAGTGCGCCACTTGTTTTGCCGAAGACCCATTTGGATCATCAGCCGATGTAGAGGATTGATGCTTTATCTTATTTATATATATTATATGTAAGCCCCACTCCATACTGTGAGGCTCTCTCAAAGTGGAAATCTAAATCTCTCCAACATCGATTGGGTTAAGTTGTTCCTTTAGTATGACCGATCTCGGTAGCTAGGGATCATTCTCTAATTCATCAAAGCACTTATGGAGACAAATGATAAAATGCACATGAATTATTATGCGCTTAACTCCCAGATGATATGCTTTCTGAAATGGTAGCTCAAGAGCCTCGCCTTTGAAGACATCAATTGTGCTTGCAGATCGATGGTCATGCTCGCTTTTGAGCCATATCGGTGGATCTTACGCGGCAAAGATTTCCTTCTCCGTGAAAGTACGCAAAGCATGATGCATACATTAGCTTTAGTGTGGACTCTACCAAGATGAGTCAGCAGTCGGTGACATTAGGGCTTCTCAAGGCCTCCTGACATACCTTTGACAATGACTTAATGAAGCATAAGTATCGAGCAATTCCTGTAACGCCAAATAAAATCCCCGTCTGGTGGTGAGAAGCTTTATTTGAAGATCGCTCATACATATTTTTTATTCTTTTGGAAATATGATATCGGGTTGTTATTGTGAGAGTGTGTATGACAACTTATGAGACCAAAGAGGTACATGTGAGTGCAAGTATATTTTAAGATGGATAATATATGGGTGTGGTACGGTGTGGTCCCTCGATAGCAAACAAAAGTGCAAGCATCCTTTTGGATTTTATGAGGAACTCATCACAAGGGTTATAGGGAAGTTTACGTTCTCGCTTTGAAGATACAAAATCATTTATCACTCAAGAAGTTTGACTAGTTAGCGTTGTTTTGAAGTTGAAGAAACCGCTAGTATATAGCGAGAGATCATTCATGCAATCTCATTCCCTACAAAAGTTGATATATTTTGTTATGAGGAGAACGATTGTAAATTTTATTGAAATGACATTCCAAATACATGTTGGGGCCAATATTTAGCTATGTAAGGTGCTCCTAAAATGTTTGATGAAATACTTGAGAGAATTCCAGGCGGAAAGTGACGTCATGATCGTTCAAGGCTTTATGATGTTGTGCAGTAGTTTTCTCTTCCTCCCAAAATTCCACTGAATGATATTGAAAGTCATTTGAAATGCTATATATGCTGGCATACGCATCAATAGTGAAGGTATATTTACAAAAGCGTGATCTTGGGAGAATGTAAAGAAAGTGATACTTTAGTTTACTAAGAATGCACAAAGTTCACCCATCTATTCTTCTTTGATCCTCAATTCCGCTTTGGAGAAGAGGAGGGTAGGACATCGTATCACTTCGTCAAATCCTCAAACATTCCGGTAAAGATGAAATCGCATAAAAGCAAAACCAATTGTCATTACATGTGTTCAAATAAAAATATATAAATGTCCAATAAAATTTAAATATTAATATATCCTAATCTTATATTTAAGATATTCATGATAAATTAATAAAATTTAATATAAAATCTCTTATGAGATAAATTAATCAGATCAGATTGGGCCAAAGAGTGCAAATCCCAGGCGTAACTCCAAGGCACAAAATCCTAAGGATGGCTCCGAGAACACACATAATATCTCGAGGCAAATTCTCAAATTTCAAAATTGCCCCGAGAACACACATATCCTCGCAGGCAATCTCAAATCCCAAGATAGCCTCGAGAACACATATCTCCGAGGCAATCCCAAATCCCAAGATAGCCCGCCGAGAACACATATCTCTGCAGGCAATCTCAAATCCCAAGATGGCTCAAGAATACATGTATAGATCTTTAAGAAATATAAATCCTATAATGGTCCGAGAAATGTGATCTCGGAGGCAATATGGGGAAAATACATAAATCCCGAGGCCATTTATTTTTTATAAAAAATTGAAAATTTATTTTCATTCTTTTTATTTTAAAATTTGATTAATTTTTTAGAATTTAAAATTTAATTAAATTTTAAAATACCATTTTAGTCTTATCCC